>QVTF01006019.1:0-27993 GCA_003573665.1 Oxygymnocypris stewartii | reverse complement strand
CATTCTACTTTAAAAAATGTAGGACCACAGTCAAAAATTTAGGAGCACCTTATCAATAATAAAAAATTATGATCAAAATGAAACTTTCCATTATGAGGTGATATTTGACTACTTAAAGTCATTTACAGGGAATTTAGGTTTTGCCTTTGTGATGGCATTTTTTTAACTTTATTAAAAGTACGTAATTTGTTTATGTAAAAAAAAAATAAACAAGTATATATATATAATAAAAGCTTTTTACCATTTCTGATTAAAATAACAGAATAGAAACAAGAAGAACAAGAAGTAGATTAAGAACAAGTTACCAATCAAATTAAATCAGTATTTAAGAAATAAATGTGTTGGCCTACTACAGAGGTGGCACAGAAGAACACACACGGTCCTTGTTTGTGTATTTTCAGACGATTAATGAGGCTCAGGTATTTTATATATATATATATATATATATAAATATTAAATTATTTAAATAACAGAAAAAAAGATACCTTTTTTTTTTTTTTTTACTAAAACCAGTAGGTGGTGGCAAGTCACAGATTTGATCACTGAATCATTTATTAAATTGATTCGTATGAACAGCTGATTCTTTCAGGAACAAAGCATTTGACTGTCTTTATGAATGGGTAATCGAATCATTGACTCACTAGATTCGTTTAAAAATGCAGTTCATTCAAAACGAAACACAGCTGTGTTTGAATGGAAATGCGCAGCGGCTCAGCTAAGACTTTGTTTGAAACTATTTTTGTTGAGGAAATAGAGCAAAATAAGGCCATAGTGTTATAGTCAGACAATATTAGTCACTTAATATTAACTTCTTGTTTAATTAACTGTTGTATTAAATCAACATTTGCAAACTCCCTTAATAGCCTAATCATTAAAAGCTGTAACTCATCTTAGTTCATTGCAATCCTTACCTTACACTACACAATGAATCTCTTATTTAGGCTCCACTCTGTCCACACTTTGTTTGTTATAACGAGAAGATACATCTGTCTGTGATAGGCCTACATTACTCAATTGCAAAAGCAAGTACGTTCGAAACCTTTGAAGTTTCCTCAGCGCAAACACAAATATGCTGATCGGGTCATTTGCACAGGTGCTCCTAATTGTTTTTTTATTTGTCGACTCGCACGTAGTAGTTTTCAGTCGCAAATGCACACAATGTAGAGCCCTGATACAGCGTTACAGTAGGTTAAATCATAAAATGGGAATTTGACATATTCACATACTGTGTGTGTTTGGGGAAAAAAAGAGGACATAATCGTCCTCTGATTTTTTTCTGGGGTGATTTTACCCCAGACTGCTAAAGAGCAAAGAATTTAATGAAAGAAACCGCGAGAGTAACGGGAGATTTAAAGCTCATGGAAGGAGAGCCGAAGCACAACCAGAATAATGTTCTTCCGCCAGATAAATGCAGTTTTACTTTTTGACCGCAAGATGGTCAAAATTTTCGTGGCATAGGTATATTTTACCAACTTTGTGTAAAAAACAACACAAAAAAATCTTTCATTCATAAAAATACCTAAATAAATACAGATTTTAAATAAATAACTGATTGACATATTGACAAACAGCATACATTCCTATGATTTTGAATATTTTGCAAATGTATCATAAACGATCAATTCTATGATCATAATCAGATAGCCTAATCCAGGAAGTTGGATAAATATATATTATCATATTTATTATGTTAGAATTCCTAAAGTAATGTTTTACAATAAAGTGTAATTTGTCAACATTATTTAATGCATTGATTTGCTAACCTGGACTAATAATGAGCTATAGGTTTACAGCATTTTGTTAATTAGTTATTTGAAAAACAGTTAGCCTATTTTTTGTGTTAGTTCACTGTGTATTAACTAATGTTGAGATACAGCTTTTGATTTAAAGAAAACATTAGCAATCTCATTAGCACCCTTAACTAAGATTAATAAATGCTGTAGCTCACATGTACAATTTTTTGTAATGTAATGTTAACAAATAAAACCTAAAGTATTAATATTCCAGATAAAATACTCATTAGAATGAAAGGATCGGTCATGTTAAGGCTCTTCTAGTACATTTTTGACAAGGTACACAAACAGAACACTTGGAAAGGAAACAGCAGACATTTTTCACTTGAGCTTTGTGATAATTATTCTCTGACAACTCAACCAATCATGTTAATGTGGCTAATTAATTGGAGACAAACGACTTAATGATGAACAGGTGAAAGACAACAACAGAGGGTGCTTTCCGTTAATAAAACAGACACACAGACTAGTTGGACGTATTTGCTGAGACTTAAGTTTGTTTTAAGTTTATTAACCTCACATTTGTTTTTGAAATGCCTCCTAAAAAAGCTTCTGCGGAGCCAGCTGCTGCAGTCCCAAAATATTCTGAGAATGAAATCACTGAAACAAAAGCAGGTTGGCAAGCAGTTTTGTGAAATTTTCCAAGTCCTTAATTGATTGTTGTATGTTCCTATTAGGATCTGTATTCGTTAGGCTATGACTTCTGTGTTTCTCTTTGACTTGTTTAAATCTGGCTTCAGATGCTTCTAAAAGCTCAAGCACGAAGGCCACTGGACGGAAGGTTTCTCCACACCCATCCACGATGGTGATGGTGAAAGAAGCTCTGAAAGAGCTGGACTCCAAAAAGGGTGTTTCGGCTCAGGCCATTCGGGGTTATATAAAAGAGAAATACACAACCGTGGATGAGACGAGGCTGAAGTTTATGGTGCGTCGAACCCTGAACAAAGGCATCGAGACTGGTGTCTTTGTGAGACCTGCAAATTCTGGGTCAACAACTACAGGTGCCCAAGGACGCTTCCGGGTAACTTAGTTTCTTGGATCCTTTTTATATGAATCATTGTTAGGGTTTCTGATATAATGCAGTTCCTGACATGATTGTCGCCATGTCTTTTTTTTTAGATTGCTGCCAAAACCAAAGCAAAGGAGGCTAAGGCACAGTCAAAGGAAAATGCTGATCCCGATGTACAGAAAGCACCTAAACCCAAGAAAGCCAAGGCAACTAAAACCAAGGTTGAAGGTAAAGTTTATAGATTCTACATAGTTTTCTTAATTTGTAGGATTTACTTTAATACTCCCTCGGGTACAATTCTTTAATTACAAAGGATTGTATGTAGTGCATTAAATATAAAATGAGGTAGAAAAACTAAAATGTTCTTTTCCTTATTTGCAACTTGAAAAATACAGTGGGAAATTATTGGATTACTTGCTATTTTTCTGAGTTTACAGCCAGCCAAACTTAATCTGAACTTTAAATATGCACTGCAGTTATGTTTATCAATAGACAGAACTTTTTAAACCATTGTGCTTCTTAAAATTCGTTATTGGTGTAAATGTGCCTTCGAAATAAAAGTCCTTGTTCTATATTTGTAGGTTTAGTCTATACCAAAATGATAGTCATTTGTGACTGCTTTAGTCTTTTTAATGGTAGATCAGAATTTAGTTAGTTTTTTTTATATAACACTTTTCTAGTACTGCACATGGTAAGGGGGTATATCGGAGCATAACAATGCATTTTGGCAAATATTTTTACCATGTTGAGTATTCTCTTCAATTTCTCCATCCAAGGAGCAAGCAAAGAAAAGTCCACAAAGAAAAAGGATGCTGCAGATGTGAGTTATGTCTTATTTTCACCTTCTACATGAGCAGACATACTCCGCTTTAAAGTCTGAATGCACCCCTACCCCTTTCTATCGTTCCTCCCTGTTCTCTTAGGATGCTAAGCCGAAGACGCCTGAGAGAGATGGCACTGCCTCAAAGGTGGCCCCTGCTAAGAAGCCAAAGGTGAAGAATGTTGCAGCGGAGGGTGGAACTGAGCCCAAACAGAGCAAAACTAAAAAAGCTTCGAAGGCATCTAAAGGAGTTGAAGAACCAGCAACTAAGAAAGCTGGAAAGAAAACCGCGAAGGTAGAGGAGGGTGGATCGGGAGAGAAAGCTGCTGCCGCCGCTACAAAAGCCCCAGGGAGACGAGGAAAGAAGTGATGCAGGAACTAGAATTTTTTTTTTTTATTCGCCATGTAGTTTTTATCTGTGCACTTAAACCTGTTACCAAATAAAGAATTTTACCTTTTCAAGAAATATGTACCTGATATTTCCTTTTAATCTGGTCGGAGGGGGCAATTGTTTAAAGCTCTTCTGAGGTGGTTGGGACTAGGTTAATCGTTAACTGTCAGCTAGTGAGGGTTGTTGGAGCCCCGTCATTGTGTTGCACAAATCTGTGAAACTTGACTAAACCAACAGCAGTGGTTTTCAGGACTTTGTGCCACTTCAAAAAATTACCGTAATATTAATGGAACCATTTATTCACGTTCCAAAAACAGTGAGCTGAAGTGTCTTTACCACCCCCCCAAACACACACAACAAAAAGCTGACTGAAGTGCTATAATGCATAAGGTGCAGTGTTCCACAGCACTGTAAAACTTAAAATAATGCACTACATCTGACGATCTGAGTGCACACTGTCTGAAAGCAGCTGTCCATAAATGAGTAACGAATACACTTAGCCAAATCTCTTTTGCTAGTATGTTTATCTAAAGTGCTGCAGGTAGCATTTGTAGGCTAGAACCTGCAAACTAAATTACATTTTAGCAATTCTGGTTCCGTTACAGTCAATGGGCTTTTGGATGAAAGCATGAAATAAGGTCTGTGGTAAATTTACCTTATTTTCATGTTTTAAACTTGACAAAATACATCTGCAATACCCGCTTGCAATTGTTTCGAAGGTGATCGTTAATAAGTAGATAAATGGGAATAGTTTGTCTGGGACCTTAACCGGTAAACCATCACACTAGTCCACATTGCAAACTATTCTAACAAACATTCAGGGAAAATATTTTACAGATTTTAAGCGTATCGGGGGTGCTAAAGTCATGTGACCATGAAATAGTTTATAGCCTATGTTTAGCTTTTTACTTCTGTTGATTGTATTTCTGCTCTAAAGTTAAAAAAAGTTAATTTGTGAAGATTATGATTAATAAAATGCATACAAATCAAACTTTTGTGGTGTCGGAGCTTATTTTCTGAAATATTCGATAAGCCAATGAAATGAATTTTGTAAAGGGAGCCTTGCCCTGCATCCCAATGTGCATACTTGGATAGTATGCACATTAGGATGCAGGCAGGGTGATGTGAACTTGTGGATAGGCCTACAAATATACATCACTGCACCGCTCTATGGTTTCATCTGAGGGTATTTTTGCATTTGAGAGTACTTTACAACTCTGCATACTGTGGTTTTTCCCTTAAGGGGGATGTATGTTGATATCTTTATGCTATATATCTTTACAATGATAAAAAGTATTTAGACTGGCTAAAGCTGATCCCGAATCAGAATTTTAAAACCCTCCACCCAGGTTAAGCAGGGCAGGGCTCTGGGCCGAATCTGAGCAGTCAAGACAATCACATTTAAAATACTTGCTGATCTGCAGGAAAGACGCCCGGATCAGAGGTCAGCTGACAATGGCATTCTTCACTGTGGGACTGAGACCGTGTGTGAAGCTTTGGCCCCTTGAGGGATGTTTAATAAGACAGTCTTTACTGTGCAGTTTCCACCGAGCTCGGGTCCCCGAGGGCCTGCAGAAGCCTGGGGCCCACAATCCCTCTGATTACCCTCTCATTAGCGTAAGGCTTCAAGCCAGGTGAAATTACTGAAGAGTGGGACGGTGGGGAAGAAGAGGGAAAACAGACTGAATTACCACAGGTGGACGGAGGGAGGACAGGAAAACAGATTGATGAGGTGGATGTGTGGACAAGGAAGACGGATTGAGGAAGTGAAAACAAATGGAGTGATATGAAAGAGGACAAATAGACTGTGGCTGTAAAGCAAAGACAGACTGATTGAAAGAATGATAGAGGTCAGCAAACATTGAACCATACACAGACTGAGGGAGGCATGGAAAGATTGATGGAGAGAAGGAAAGATAACCTTAGGCTGAGAGTGAAGCGAAACAGCTGAGCGTGGCCTGCTCTATCTGATGGGGTTTGGACTCTTCCTGGTTGGGATGAGCTACTGTGAGTTGTGACATGACTGTAACCACCATAGACAGTGAGGACATCTTTCTCTTTTCTGACTAGTGTAATCAATCTCTCGGTATATTTGTTTCTTCTTTTAGAAAGTCATAGAAATACTATCATGGGTTTTTAATTTTACTATTGGATCAAATAGGAATGCAAAAATGATATTTGCTATAGTTCACCAATACAGTTTATATATGTTCACCCAACTATGACGACTTCCACTTTGGAGAATCCCAGAAATATGAAAGTATCCATGGATAATGCAGGCTATCATTGTACATGTAATTCATAAATTGATTATGACAAGAAATATTAATAGAGCTGTTTTCTGCATAGGCATATGAGAAAGAGTGTGTGCATGTTTTAAAATATATAAATATTTAACATATAATATGAAATGTTAAAATAAAAATATTTCCAAAGTTGGTTTGAATGGATTACTTTACAGTAAATTCTAGGTTTTATTTTAATTCTTGATGATCCCTTTAAATCTCTTTAATATTTGGTTTGGTCATGTTCAAGACATGGTTATGACCTTGAGTTGTGGTTATGACTTCATAAAGCAGTGACTGAGATATGCTATCCATTACAACTAAAGAAATTGTGAAAAGTCTTGTCATAATAATGTGCTTTCAATACACTATCAGCCAAGTGTACAGCAGAGTTTAAAAGCAGAAATGCGCAGCTTGTACTTTAATAATGTGTACCATGTAATAATGTATGCTGTTTGAGCTGTAAAGTTGTCTAGATTGCAGGGCCGGCCCCTGAGCATAAGTTTTTGGAGGCCCAACCAAAACAATTTTTAGGACAGTTAGAAAGTGAGAATACAATACCTTTTCAGGCCAAGCTTTCTTATATGGTATTTATTTTGTGCTATCCTCATCACAAAATCATAAACTAGTTTGCTAAAGTTTACATGCTCTAGGGGATCCCGGGGCCCAAGTACTCATCTCACACTGTTATAGCTGAGGGCCTTTTTGTTCAACTGTTTTTGGCAGAATTGTCAGAGTGGCTTGAGACTTCGAAGGCCTGTCCCAGCTCTGCTACATCATCTTTTTTTGTAAATAGAACAACTTTTCTCAGTGGATTAATTTGTGACTCTGCATTAGTAACATGGTGGATTTTCCTCCTTATTTTACACAAATCAAGTCACAATAGTTTTCTATGTCAATCAGCAGTGTCACAGATGCTGTCCACAAAGCTTCAACCCGGAACATTCTTTTAACCCTTATAATGACCAATGAATGCCCCTAATCGCGGAATGTTAATAATGCACAGACCATTCACACACACACACACCTTATGAAGAGTCTGGCTTTATATCACTCTTATCTACATCCTCTCTCCAGTTAGGTATACCAATATGCTTCAGTGCACACAAGAATGAAGGCTAGACATAAAGAGCTGAGTGTTCACACACACACACACACATACACACACACATACACACAGCTCTGTAATAGGACAGACCTCTGTCCTTATCTTCCCCGTCGTTCTATAATGGATGGCCATTCACATAAAGGTCACATACACACTCTGTCAACACTCAGGCACCAGAGACGCCCCTCTGACAAGTGTGTCACCCACAGAAGTATACACTAAACACACAATAAAGCACAAGAGAATTACCTTCTATAAAACAGACCAATAAAACAAAGAGACTTCAAAAACAAAACGAGAGTGTTTGTCAATGAGAATGCTTTTTCAGTCGCAGAATAACATGTCATTACCGACATTTTGATTGGAAAATAAAATGGATTGGCTAAGTTTAGAGTAACAATATAAAAGGTTTAATAACTGAGAGCGATATCTGTTATTACAAAGACAAAGGCTGTATGTTGTTAGTTCCCAATCACCACCACATTTGAGTAATTTTTTTAGAAATGATTTTTGTATCCTGAGCTACAATACTCATCTTAAAACCCTAAAACTAAAGACTTGGAGAAAATAATTTTCCTTCCTGTTTTGAGGTATGTAGGGGCTTAGCACCGAACGTTTGCAGCCCGTTTGAACGTTGAACTCATTTGAATATTGAAGACTCCTGATGTTAACACGCAGAATCACCAAAGAAGAACAGAATGTTTGAATGTTTTTTTTGTTTTTCCATGTCTATTGCATCTCTTAGATTAATTTATAGGAAAATTACAAAATGTGGCTAACTTTATTAGGGGGGACATGAATAGAACCCTGGACAATTTTGAGGTCTCTCAAATCAACTCTGTAGTGCTTCTATCAATTCAAATATCACTTTTCTTTTGGTACATTTTTTATTACGCTTTGTCCTGGAAACGGCAACATATGTTTTCATTTCAGGTGTGCTTCATTAGCACTATGATTTGAGGATACCTGCTAAACTTAATGACAACGCCATCTACAGGTCATGAAATCTTAAATATTTTGCTTATAACCTGTGAAATGCTTGTCTATGGGTTCCTTGAGTCCTGCTGAATGCGTTTATAGTAATATTGCCAGATGTGGGCAAATTGCACATGCACCATTTTGAGACTTTATTGTAAATATTGATATATTTTAAACACTTTGACATATTGGCAAAACATTTGGTAGAGATCACTGACAGCATAACATTAAGGTATCTGAGAAGTTGGAAGGCATCACCACTTAGTGTTCCAAAGATATACAGTTTTTTTGCCCCAATACTTATACATTTTAGAAAATATCCTCCATAATTTGTTTTCTTGGTGTTGTTACATTCCTTGGTTCCTGCATGTATTATTTCAGAGAATTATGACTGTCATTTCTTATAACTTGATCATAATAAGGACATGAATAACAAACTACTGCCAACCACAAGTGAGACAGCAAAGCATACTTCAATGAGCACTGCCTACATCATCTGTAAACTGTGTAAATGTATATTATGAACTTTTAATTTATTTTACACTTCAATAATATCCTTCACTACTCCGACTGTCAAATACATTTACTGAGTTACCTAACAATCAAAGATTTGTACTAAATTTAGCTAACTAGCATTGACATAACGTTCACATTGAATAGCCAGCTAACAGATATGGACTAAAAGCCACAAAATTCCATTTTCAAACTGAAGGCTATGCTGGCTTTTAGAAATGTGTTTTTCAGCCTATAATTTAACGATACAATATCTGAACTGAAAGTGTCAGTGGAATATTATCCCTTTTGAAATGTAGTTTGGCACATACTTTTAAAACATACTTATTTCTGTTCCATTTCATGAACATATTTTTCAGTTTGCTTTATGAAAAGCCTAATAACAACAACCCTTGAATGTGTTAAAATCACTGGCATCTCGTGGCTTATTGCTTTAGTATAGAGTTAAGAACACAACCTTGCACATAGACGCTTCATCTGGACAGCTGTTAAAGTTGGGATGTTCTGATTTTTGGCTTGAGTAATGACTGAGGAAAATGATAAATCCATATGTGAAGGAAGAGAGGAGTGTGCTGACTGTTGTCTTTTGTCCTGCAAAGGGATGCATGGTAAGAGGGAGAGGCTGGCAGGCATTGTTTTAAAGACAAAGATTGGAATGGGGGTTGGGTTGGACTTGAGGAATGTGCTTTGTGTTCTTCCTCAAAAGATAAAGGTTCCTGGAGCAAACACACGCAGCTAAGACAGACAATCATAGACCCTGAAAACTTCACGCGGGAACATATAATTTGCTGAAGCATTCAGAAGAGCTTACCACCGTAAGGACAATCATAATCTCTAGTTCACTCTTCCTCCCTAATAATATGGACCCATAATTAATACTATTCCTGTTTGACAGTAGTTTCTTGTTTCAGTTTCTTACAGATGAACAACTTGTATCATAAAGGTTTTAGATTGAGCCTCAAATGTTTTTTTAATGTCAAAAAAGGCTGTCAATATTTCAGAATCTAATAAGAAAATAGCATTTTGTTTGTTTCTTTTTTTTATTCTAAAATTTTAACAGCTTTTTGACATTTAAAAAGCATTTTTGAGGCTGCAAAATAGTATAATTTTTTGACACCGCACCCAAAAATGTTACTGAATAAACAAATAAATAAAACAATGGTAGTATAATATTGTACTACTTTTAATGTCAATTTTAGTACAAATATTGTGTCCAGACTAGAGAACTACCAATATTATTTTTTATGTGCATGACACATTATTATATACACATTTATGATAAATGATAGTAATACTAGTAATACTATTACTTTTTAATAATATTAAATACATAATTACTGAAACATTTCATCAATACAATATCAATATGCATTATAAATATTGTTGTTTTTGTTCTTACTTTGATGCAAAGGTATCTTACACAGTGACCAAGAGGGGACGTCTTCTGATTGACTGATGATCCGATCTGCTTGATCCAATCTCGGTGATCGAAAGGTAATGCCAAGTAAACGCAGCCTATGTCGTGGCCATGACAAAACTTAGTGAACTGAACACATCCCTCCCTGTCACCCTAATTTTATGATCTAAATGATAGCATATTTATATTTATTATATATATATGTTTTGGGCTACATCTTGAAATGCTACTTGTTTGTCAGTTTAGAAAAACTTACAACTGATAGATAAGAAAAGTGTGAACATCTTTTTAGAAAAAGAAGAAATAAGATAGAGGTTAAACTAATTGGCGTATCTCAAGTTGGGGCTGTGATTTTCACCCATTTACTTAATTTCAGCAATGCGGGTCTAAGGATAAGTACTTATTTTAGATAATTAGCTTTAAGAATTAGAAACAAACAAGTACACCATCAAGGCGCATTACTGCATTAATGAATTTCAGGGGAAAATACTAATAATTTCCATTAAAAGACTGTAAACAGTCTTAATTGTTCCAAATTACTTTGTTTCTTTATGCAATATATATTTTTTTAATCTATTTAGATTTTTAGATGTAAGTTTACCTGGACATGTTTCCATGAGACAAAATGTACTAAATTCCACTGCATGCCAGATGTGTTTGCAAGAATTGGATAAAAAAACTTAAAGACAGACGATCAAGGAAGCTGCAAAATGGGAGAAAAAAGAGAGATGAAGCCACAAAAAGATGGAAGGTTTAAGTCAAGGACATTTTCAAGGAGTCTTGAGAAAGAACTGGTTCTTTCTTCTGAAGGGATTGGGGACAAGAGATCCATTGGTGTAGAGAGACAAACCAGGGGGGAAGGGAACTCTAAGCCCCATTCCCAAATCTCACTCGCACCTCTGCAGAGCAGAGAAGGTCATTGTCTCTTCAGGGAGGAATGCTTAAAACTAAAATGTCCAAGAAATTGGATCACCCTAAACAATTATGGAAATATGCATCCATCAGGTGTGTGTGTATGTGCGGAGACAGCGGCATATTCAGTCACAGATAAAAGGATCAAGGAGGAACTTGGGAAAAAGTTTGTAAAACGGGAATAGAGCAAGAATTAAAAAGGTTATATCCATTTTTTATTTATTTAGATTTTTCTCTGAGGTCAACTTAGAATGCCTGTGAAAGATTTTATGTGACAAAAACAGGCATAATTTAGTTTTCATGACTATTTTTATGCTTTCTCCGACCCTTAGAATTTAACAGCCTTCTTAATTCAACAGTTTATATTTTCTGCTGTGCTTTGAAAGCATGCGTAAAAGTGCTCTTTAGCTTTCCCTTTGTTGTGCTTACAGGTTGCTGTAAGTTTGCTGTCAGATCCTGTTTTGATGCCCCACCATTCAGTAACATTCTCTTTACAAATCTGAATAACATTGCAAAATGTTGACAAAAAATCTACAATACGAAATGTGGCACTCAATGGTTACAATCAGATTGAGTAACCAGGATCTAAATCTCCAAAATAAACTTCAGCCACCCATTCTCAACATTTTGAGCATAAAAAGATTCAGCAGAGTAGAAGGTGCTACACACACCGAATTTTGACAGACTTTACCACATTTGACTTTTCTAAACAGTTCCTCTGGTATTTACAAATAGTAGTGTCTGACATACTTCCTTCTTACCTCACAGATGTGTCACATTTACCGTTCAGTGAATTTTCACAGGCAAAATTAAGTATTTTTTATGCAAATCCTTGCAATTGGGAATTGGGGTGAATGATTTCCCCATGTAGATTTCACAATGGGTTCAAGTTGGTAACATTTATTCACCTTGTTTACCAACAAAATACAGTGCACTTATCGCATACATGCATGCTTTTACATTGTACTTACATTGAAAAATACCTACCTGTAATTACAACTTTAATTAATTTCTGTAATTCTACATTTATAATTACACTGTTGACCCCACCTTTACCCACCAAACCACTTAACCTTAAGCATATCCCACCTAAATAGCAGAAAATGTGATTTGCAATTCAACATGAACACAATAGGTACATTGTACCTAACCATTTTTTGACATCAATAGAAACCCATGTGATTAAAAGAGAAGAGTTATTGTGTTATTAAAAGAGAAGCAAAAGCAAAGAAAACTATTAAAAACAAGACTAAATGTATAGTTTTTATTGTAACAGAAACCCAGATTACACTAACAAAGAAAATGAATCTTTTTACATAAATCAAGATATATATATATATACAAAAACAAGAGGCAACAGAATAAAACTCCCTGGTTTGTTCTTGTTGGTCTCCAATGTGAAGACCAAATCCTCCAACCCATAAACCCACGTGTGGTATGAAAGGGTGGCTTTTGAATCTTGTGGTTAGTTGATGATGGACACCAGCTTCAAGTTGTTGAGTCAAACCAGCACATCATTCCCGTAATAAACAAAACAGTATGGCACACGTTCAAAGGTTGTATCGAGTCTTTCGGCTTCTCATAAAACAACAGGCAGTCTTTAATTTGGTCACTTTTTAGTGCCAGTCAAGTGTTGCAGATATCAATCTGTGTGTGTGTGTGTGCATGTGTATTTGTATAAGCATGTATAGTTCGCATATTTTATCCACCAATGGAAACTCTGCGTCATTCATGTCTTTCTCTTCAGAAAAAAGTGCTAAGACTTTTGTGCTTGTTTTTCTTATTGCTGCTCACATACACACTAACACAGAGTGCATCATTTTAAAACAAAATATCAACTACTTGGCACTTAGTGTGTGTGTGAGTATGTGTCCATTCACGCACAGCACATCCTTAATACAAGGAATGAAGTCGTCATTAATAATCTCTTACTTGCATCCAAATTCTTGCATTATAAAGATCATATTTCTAATCTTTTGCTGTATATCCTCCTTAAGTCTCTTCAGTATGAAAGTCTCCTTTAGAAAAATACTCTGCAAAAATGGAAATACTGTCTTTGCATTATGATGTCAGAGCAAGTCTTTCCCTTTTGGATCATGTGGCTCCCAAAAATGTTGAAATGGTGGAGGTAACATCCCTACGAGACCCGTTTGATATCACAAATGAAGCTCTGTAATATTAGTGGTATTACAGTGATAATTCCGACAAGTTCCTGCACTGGTTCCTTTTAGGTAGTCTTGGAAGCAAGTAAGCCATCTTGATCTTTAAGTGACCCGGTAAAAAAGGAAGTACAAATGTTCCTGATTGTGAGTGGGTAGGTTACATGAAGGTTCTTAGGCAACTCAACAAGCGCCTGTGTGTGGATGGTTCACTCAGTAGAGCACATTCCCTGGAGTTTTGTTTTGAATCCCAAGAGCCTCAATGCTGGACAGAAGCTTCTTCTGATGACCAGCCAGAGTTATTCCCAAACGCAGCAGATCCCTGAGAGGCGGAAACAGAGAGAAATAAAAGTTTAATAAAGAATTAGATCTTAGTTTTTAATATAACAGCAGAGATGAGCTTATAAAAGATTTGATTGTGGTGTTTACATATTCTAAATTAATAAAGATATACACTACAGTTCAAAAGTTTGGATTCAAATTTTAAATCAGTTCAATTCCAAGCACCAATCAGCATATTAAAATGATTTGTGATCATGTGACACTGAAGACTGGAGAAACAATGCTGAAAATTCAGCTTTGTCATCACAGGAGTAAATTACATTTTATTATAAATTCAAACAGAAAAACATTATTTTTTATAATTAAATGGATAGATTTGTAATCAAATGCAGACTTGATGAAAATAAGAGACTTCTTTCAAAAACATTACAAAAGTTATATAATGTAATTTCATATTTTTTATTTAATTTATTTGTGACATTTTAATAACATTTGTTTTTATTTTAATACCTGATTGGGTAAAACAAATTGTGCGAATGAGTAAATGAAATGAATATGTTCTACGGAACAAATGTTATATTAGTGAAAATATATGTATAATGTTTAATAATATGCCGCTTTATTGAACCTCAGAGACTTATAATTTAAAAATGTCAAACTTTTGAATGGAAGTATGTTTAATAATCATATAATATGATATAATACATTGAATTTAATTATTGTTTCTATGTCTTTGTTTATTAACATTTATTCGTATTTTTAACAATTTGACTGTAAATGTATTTATTTACTATTCACCGAATAATTTTTTAATCTTCCTTGTAATTAAGTACTGTATTGCTGTCCATTATAACTGGATTTCAGTATATTTGGCAAAGGAACGATGTTGTTGAATGCAGGTGCCGTTATCTTCACTCACTCTGTGGTGATGTGGGGGAGCAGCTGCATGGACGTGTACCCAGCCTGTAGAAAGCTCTCCTCGTAACGCTCCATCTTAATGGCTCTGAGCCAGTCTCCCACTGTCCCACAGGATGCGGGCGTCAGAGGGGAACGCTGGTCTAATAGAGGGTGAGAGGGTCTAAAGAGCAAGAGAGAGACAAGTGTTAAAGAGTATGTAATTGTTCATATTAAGATGATGTCTTGAGTCGGCCTGCAGGAACACAGCTGTAGAAAGACTGCCAAAGAGAGGAAGACTCTCACAGCTTCCCCTTAAGGAGTGACGGACAGCTATGTGGTCATACTGAGTCTTGATTGACAGACTGACAGGCCAACATGCTGAGAGGGGAGGGGCAAGACTAACATACAAGAGGCCATACTGTGTGTACAAGAGCCAAGCTAATGAAATGATGGACAGAGTGAGATGCGCCACTAAACCTAAAACAGGAACTGCTATGTTCTTGATTGACAAGCATTGTTGGGTAACTGCATTACTGTAATCACATTGCTTACATTAGATTTTTGTCTGTGAAAATGCTAACGTTTAAGACTTTTGCACAGCAGTGTATTCTTCAGTAATCCTGTTACTGTCTATCATTGATTTTGGGTTGACACAGTAACATAAAACCAATAGCAACAAACTAAATAATTAAGTGTCCTTGAATTTATTTGATTCTAAAATTAAAAAAATCAATTGCCAATTTCATGCATGCTTTCCATAAAAAAAGAAATAAACATTTATTTATTTATTTGCCAGGTCTTTGTGGTTTTTGGACCTTTTGCTGTGGCATTTTGAAGCAACTGAAATGATAAGTGATATATGGCTGTAATTGATATGAAACGTACCCTGCCCCCTCTTGGGCGGTGATTTTGAGCGAGGCAGGATTGCGAATCAGCTTGTCGAGTGCTGAGACGATGGTGGAAAAGCGTGGCCGAGCCGTCCGCTCCTTCTGCCAGCTGTCCAGCATCAGCTGGTGCAGGTGAGTGGGACATTCGGGTGGAGGAGGCAGCCGGTAATCCTGCTCAATGGCATTAATCACCTGATTGGGTAAAACAGATTGTGTTAACGAAGGGAAGATATATTACTGAAAACACATGTATACAACAATATTAGCGTTTTTAAAACACTATTGTTTCATTCTGATTATGCTGATATTGTAATGTATTATGCTGACATGTTTTTGTAATGTACACCATTAAAACTTTTGGGGTTGGTAAGATTTAAAAAAAAAAAAAAAAAATTATACAAATTTATAATAATAATAATAATTTAGTTCACCAAGGCTGCATTTATTTGATTAAAAATGCAATAAATCAGTAATATTGTGAAATATAATTGCAATTTAAAATATATATATTGTCTATTTGAATATAGGTAAGACATTTTATTTATTTATTTCAAAGCTGAATTTTCAGCATCATTACGCCAGTATTCAGTGTCATATGATCCTTCAGAAACCATATTAATATGCTGATTTGCTGCTCAAGAAACATTACATAATATTGAATACAAATCATTAATTTCTTCAACAACAAGAAAAAATTAAACTTTTTGACCCCAAACTTTTGAACTATAAATGTAACGCAAAAACATTTTCCATATTGGCCATAACAAAAGTAACTATCAACCCCTGGTAGTGGACACAATTTATATCGTATCTTTGATTCAATCGAAAGCAACATTTGATGTAAAACAAAATGCAATCGCATTAAAATGTCAAACATCATAAGCACATACATCTTGATTGCTCATGTCCCAGTATGGCCTCTCTCCGAACGACATCACTTCCCACATGACAATTCCATAACTCCATACATCTGATGCAGAGGTAAATTTACGGAATGCAATGGCCTCGGGTGCCGTCCAACGGATTGGAATTTTACCACCCTGAAAAAAGGCATTCAGAATAAATCACGATGCTTGTATTGCTAGATGTGCCTGCATGTATTTTTCATGTGAAGTACTGCTCTTACCAGTGAGCTGGTGTACGTAGGATCAGAAGAATTCTCTTGCAGGAATCTCGACAGACCGAAGTCAGACACCTTGCAGACCAGATTACTGTTGACAAGAATGTTCCGTGCGGCAAGATCACGATGTACGTAGCTCATTTCAGAGAGATATTTCATTCCTGACGCGATGCCGCGTAGCATGCCGACTAACTGTATTGGGGTAAACTGGCCGTCGTTGAGCTGGAGAGAAAGAAAGATCCATGTCAATCAGTCTTTGTGTACGAGAGCCAATGAGATGGTTTCATCAAAACAATGTGTCGCATACTTACTCTAAGGAAGGAGTCCAGAGCTCCATTCTCCATGAACTCAGTGAGGATCATGACGGGGCAGCTGGCTGTAATTATGCCTTCCAGGTGGATAATGTTGGGATGCTGGAACTGGCCCATGATTGAGGCTTCAGACAGGAAGTCACGCCTTTGCTTGTCTGTGTATCCACCCTTAAGAGTCTTAATGGCAACATAGTTCTCCTTCTTCCCCGGAATCCTCAGCCGTCCACGACAGACTTCTCCAAACTCGCCTGAGAACAGAAAAACAAGTGACTCAGCTTTGGAAATGTTTCATCCAAATCATTTTTAGCCCTAGGAAGTTGCAACTGTAATAAGCCATGAGCAACAAGACAATACTTTTTTAGGGTTGCTTGGTGTGTATTTTTGAGAACTCTCATAGCTATATTCAACTTTTCATAATTTGTAATATTGACACAGTTGAACAGAAATAAAACAACACAGAACTAAATTAAACTGAATAATGACAGGATTTCTTTATGTAAATGTACTTTACTGTTGAAATTGACATAACTTATGAACTCTGCAACACTGTCACAGTTTTAAAACAACATTTTCAGCACAGTTTAGTTCAGTGCCACTATTGTAGAGCTGCTTTACAGCTGAAATCGAAGAATTTCACAAAATTAACAATGTTATTTTCATGTTTGATACTTTGAAGCTGCTTTGAAACAATCTTTAGCGCTATATAAATAATAATGTTCAACAATTATTAATTATCAAAGAAGCAGGTCAAGAGTTAAACATAGCATGCTTTTGTTATATCTTTAAAATGATTGAAATCAAATATGTGACTTTAATGTCTGAAATCGAAATATGCCCCAAAAGAAGATACTCTGCAAAGGACTATGTCTTACCTGCTCCAATAACCTCCTCGATTTTGACACACGAGACATCAATCTCCTTAGCAAACTCTCTCACGGCCTCATTAGGGTCTTCGTAAGTGAATGGATCAATGTAAACTTTCACTCCTTAGAGAGAAAAATATCAGTTACTCCATTAATAAAAAAAAACTGAACTTAACCAGAATGCATAATTAAAAGATGTTGTGTGTGTGTGTGTGTGTGTGTGTGTGTGTGTGTTGCCGTGCTCACCTTGACCCATAAGATATTGGCCATTTTTGTCACTCATTTCTGGATCTTTGAAATGACTTTGCTTCCTGTGAACAGAAAAGCGAGTCAGTGTCTGCTGTATGATCTAAACACAACATTACCAATATGTAGGTATTCTTTTGATGGTTAACACTGGTGACAAATACGAAACTCCTTTTAGGTTTTGCTAATTAAATAAGAAATATTGATTCTAAAAGCATTTCATTCAATAGTTTCATGTGTGTTCCCTGTGAGCATTTTGTTATTAGCTTAGCCACATGCTAATGTTAGATTGCATCAATTGGGAGTTAGGTATTTTGTAAACTGTGTGCAGTCTGTTGTTTTTTAGCAAAGGGCGGAAAAATACTAGACACTGGAAACCTGTTGTGTCATGTCGGATCTGGGCACAGTGTGAGGCTTTATGCTTGTTGTGTTTCATGCTTGTTTTTGTCCTGTGTTGTCATATGACTGAGCAAAGAATGAATTGAATGCATACAAAATCCCTTTCTCCACCCCATTCTTCCTCTTCCTGTGTCTTTTCTTGTGTCTCTGTTTCTCACCTCAGGCTCTGGGTCCTTATTTCATAGTGTATTTTACTCTAACACCATCTTAAATTACTCAAGTTTTCTAGCCCGTTCTCCTTGTTATTCTTGTTATTTTCTTCTCTCTATTTTCACAGAATGTACTTCTCGTTCCTTCTTTGTGTTTTGGACACTTGCTAATGGCTCAGAATTGTATTTAGAGAACCTTATTTGTTTGTAACTTAAGGTTAAATAGAAAAGTTATTCTTAAAATGAAATACGTTGGCTCGAGAAGTATAACTGCACACGTTTTTTTGTTACCCTAAAAACACCCAAGTTGATTCAGATTAATTTGTGTTTATCTTAAGGCATTTTAGGAGAAACATCTAAAATAAAATCAATACTTCGATAAAAAACAACAACTGAGAACCGCAGAGCTTTGAATTAGCACTTTTTCTACATTTATCTTTCTCCCTGATTTCCCAGGACTAAAATAGTTTGTCCCACCCAGTGCTGATGGCAGGTCTGGACCGGAGGCTCGCCATGAGTGTGTGTGTGAGATTGACTCAATTTAAGTGGGTGTGAAAGTTTGTATACGTAATGTGTGCAATTGTGAACAATATATGTAAACCCCTAAACAGGCACGTTCCTTTAATCTTAATTGGGCATACATGCGTCCCATTTATCAGCAATATCTGAGTTTGCGTGTCCACTGGAGTGTAAGAATGTAAAAAGTTTGTTCATTGTGTAAGTACACTTGCACTTAGTGTGTGTGTGTGTGTGTGCGCGCTACCCCAGGGTCATGACTATTGTTCAGCTGATTTGGCCTGTGGAGCCTGGGGTGGGACTACTGTATCCTGTCTCTACTTCCCCTTTCTCCTCTCTCTCTCTCTCTCTCTCTCTCACAGTTCACCGCAAATGTAGATGAAACAGTTAGGAAAGTCTGACCACTTTGGAAGTCTACATTAGGTTTTTCAGCTCAAACTGGTATACGAAAGGCTAGAGGCAAGTTAAGTCATTGTCACTTCATTTAATTAGTTCCACACAGAATTACCTCTTTTCACTCTGGCTGCGTGAAAAAAATCGTTGCAATTCTGCAAAATTGATGTAAAGGTGAGGTGTGCCATTTACTGTGTTATTACAATATTATTATATACTATTACAATATTTATAAAAAAAAATTGATTTAGTAATTTTATTTACTTTGTCATTTTTATTCGTTTTAATATTTCTAATTAGCTTACATTTTTTATTTCAGTTTATTCATTTTAGTACTTCTACATACAATTATTTTATTTCAGTTAATTGACTAGACAACATGTACATTTCTTTGCTGCAAGTTTTTTTAATAATCAAATTTCTACATTTTATTTAGCTTTAATTGCAGAAACATTTTTTTTAAATAGTTTTAGTAAGTTTTTTAGTATCATTGATATAATGTATACTTTTTGTTCATATTTGAATTAGATATTAAAATTTTCTATTTTCATTTGAAATAAAAACAAATGATATTATTTGATATATTAATATAGTTTTTTATTATTAAGTTTTAGTTTATTTAACTGTAGTTATTACAGTACTTAAACTAAACCAAAAGTAGTAATGTCGCTTTGGCAACTAGCTGAAATAAAAGTTGTTTTATATTTTGTTTTATTTCAGTTAGTGTTCATTTTATTTCAAGTAACAAAAATTTAATTTAACATTTTTATTTCATTTCATTTTAAAATTCATAATTTGAGCAAACATTGACTTTTTCTGAACAGGTTTCCTATATAATACCCAACATTCACTACTCAATAAAACAGGTATTTCTAAACCCATGCTATTATTTGAACCACATGACATAAAATAAATGTTATTGGAAATGCAATTTTTGTGAAAGTGTCACAAAGTCAGTGTTCAGGTAATTAACCAACAAAAGGCTTACTTATTGTTGCTTCTTAAGCCAGGATAAGAGACAGTATCTCAACACTGAAAACAGCACATTTAAATATGGAAAATATGTTAGACACAGCTAAGATTTCTAGTTTTAGAGCTTGCTGAAAGCATTAAAATAGCCAAAATATTTAATAAGCAAGGATGTGATGGACAGGGGATGTGTGAATGATGGCTGTGGAAATCTCCTGAGCTTTCTGCGCTCATAGTTTCCATGCAGGCCTAATTATAACAACCTCACACTCTCTGTTGGTCTCTTGTTGTACCTTATACAGTAGATTGCAGCAGCAATGACGATGATGAGGAGCAGAATGCCCGTGGCTATCAGGATCCCGGTAACAAGCAGCGGAGACGAGGAATCATCTTCTAGGGAAACAGAGAGAGGCAGAAAGCCAGATTGAGAGAGAGATGGTTTAAAAACGGAAAAAGTTAGCTTCGATCTACAGGACAAAAATCAATAAAACGCCTTCTTAAAACAAAACTCTGGGGCACAAAATTTGGGCAATAATAAATTACCACAATACTGAGCTGGCCCCTCCGACCACAACTTTTCTTACCGTCAGGCAGGGTCCGAAAGACGACAGCTTGACTGAAACTGCCATAGCCGCCCAAGGTGCGAGCGCGGACCTGAACTTCGTACTGTGTTGCCCTGCGCAAGTCGCTCAATACGACCTCGTTGATAATACTCTCCATAAAATGACAGGAGTTCTCCTCAGAGCCGCGCTCCTGTCAAAAGAACAAACACCAGTATCTTCCATTAAAATCATTTGATTGATTCTGCACGTACCATTTCTGAGCTGTTTGAATGCATTAATTGTCAAATAGTCTGGCAGGTCTGTATACTGTACAATGTGAGCAGCTGTGCCACAGAGAGTGATCAATAAAAAGATGAGATGAGTGAGTAGGATGGAGACTGGGAAATAGTTACTAATATAAAATTACTGCTATCACCTTTGCTGTCAAATGCAATGACAATGATTTATGGTGAACTTAATGTCTTACTTTAATGTCATTTTTGTTGAAACTTGCATAATGTGTTTTTAAATATATTTGTAAGTACACATTTAAAATAAAGATGATGCATTTTGGTACATTTAAAATCTATTAACTTTAAATGCAATATTGAATTACACACTACAGTTAAACAATATTATTACAACATATTAAAATAATTATTTAACATACTTTAAATTTACACTTTGTAAATGTGTCATTTTTTTAAATACAAACTTTTAGTATAGATAAAGATAAATAGATAATAGATAAAGATAGATATAGATTTTTTAAAGAATGAAAGTACACTACCAGTGCACATTCAATGCAGTTAAGTACACTTCTAGTATGGTTGTAGTGATGTATAGTGTAGTATAGACTTGTAGTAGATTTTCTTCTACCAGTCGCATTTATGGTGAACTACAGAATATGTAAATTGTATTTCTATTGAAACTTGAATGTTCTGTATTAAAATACATGTGTAATTAAATATTTGTAATTAAGTTACATTTTAGTACAGGCAACAGATCAAAATAAGTGTACAACAAAACATAATGATTTAAAATGTACTATAAGTGTACTTAAGTGTGTTAAGAAAATGTATCTCTTTAAGTACACTTAAGTGGCCTTTTATTTCATTAATATTATATTATCTGCAAATACTGTTTTTGAAAGATATACTTAAGACTGTAAGTGCACATTCAATACAATTAAGCTAGTATGGTGTAGTGTGTTGTACAGTGTAGTATAGTGTAGTCGTTTACCTTCTCACAGTAGCGTAGCTGGTACTGTAGGATCCTGTAGTGTGATTGGGTCGGTAAGTTCCAGTGCAGCGTCAGACTGGATTCTGTGGCTGTAACCTTCCTCAAACCCGACACCAGTACAGGAACTACACAACACACGCAATTAACACACTCAACTAAAACAACAACTTTCATGCATATGAACCTTCACTGTCGCTCTGTCTCACCGTTGGGGCTGGTGGTGATGTTGACGGTCTCCCCCGCGTGCCCCTGCTGGCTCAGAGGAGAGACTCCGTTGAGAGCCATCACAGTAAAGCTGTAGGTGGTGTGAGGTCGGAGACCCCAAACGCTCAGACGCCGGCCCTGGATCCCAGTTTGGGATGGGCGGTAATTCACACCGTCCCCACATGGCATGCAGGGGCCCCCGGGGGTCGAGCACATTCGACATTCCACGTTGTAAGTAAGGTCCGAACGGCCCCCGCAGTCTAATGGTTCACTCCATTCCAGCGTGAGAGAGGTGTCATTGACCTGGGGAACAGGGCTGCGTGGGGACGAGGGTGGACCTGACAAGGACAACAAGCACATGACGTTTGAATTGTGGACACAGTTCATTCATCTGCATGACATATCTGTAATACGCAGAATCCAAGATAAAAACCAGAACAGTCAATATAGACCACAAGAAGTGGGAAAGCAGATTAGTACGGAATTAGAAGAAGACAAAGAGTGGGAAGTTTAATCATGTATAGGCACGAAAAATCTAAACATTTTGAAATGGAAAGGTTTATTTGCATGTGCATGTTTGATGCGTCAGGCTTTTATGGCTTATTTCATGGAGCTAATATGAGTAAACAAATCACCTCGGTTTTATTCAGAGGCCCAAACTGAGCAAAAACATGCAGTTTGGTGCAAACGCTGACATTTATATGGCAAAAACAGAAGATGAAATACTAACAGCTTGTAATGTAAATCACTGAGATCCTCAGTATAACGGACTACTTACATAAAATGCATAGAAATATCAGTTGTCACTCTTTATTTCCCAATAATAGTAAAATTATGTTTAAATGCTTAGTTTTATGGTCACATCTCTGAAGATTTTAGTGAAGGGTAAAACATATAATGCTATGTTGATTGAGAGACAATCTAAGAAAAGTTCCTCAAAGCCCTGATCAAATTTGATACTCACATTTAACATCTAAATATTAAGGTTGCTTCAGGAAATGTTAATCTTGAAATATTGCTAATGATATGACATTTAATCTTACACTTGCTTCATACAAATCGGTAAAGATTGAATACATTTACATTTACATTTAGTCATTTAGCAGACTAAAGTCATGTAAATACATTTACATATCAAAAGTGATCCAGAAGTCTTTATATGGTTGAGGGAACGGAGCTGTACTCACGTGTGCAGGGTATATCTGGAATGTCGGTAGGGGCACGGTAAAAACCAGGGTGACACACACGGAGGCAGATCCCATCTCTCCTGTGTGGCTGGAGTCAGGACACACCGAACACGGGCCAAGACCAGATCCCATCTTAAAATGACCCACAGGACATGCTGGACAGAGAGAATGAAACAAAGAGTCACATAAAAAAAACAGCAGGGTATGCTGTGTTTAGGATGCTAGTCGTGAGCTTAACCTGCTAATTGTCACATGGCTATATTAGTTTGCTAGTTAAACCAGCACTAACCAGACTTAACCATTCTGGACCACCATAGTCTTTTCAGTACAATAGAGAAACAACATGTTTTGTGGGAATGAGTGTATTATCATTAAACAAACACACTTTCCTATCAAATAAGCACACACACACACACACACACACACACACACACATTCGGTCCTCTCTCTCAAGAACTTGCTGTCTTAAGCACAAACCTCATTTGTCCTATCGCATCAACATTTAAACAATAATTTAGACAAGAAATCTAAACATCTGCCGGTGTGTATTTCAGTTGATGATAGTTTGATTCAAGATTTAAACCGCTTCTGAATCTCTGTGTGGCAAAGTTCGGTGTACGATATGAAATATGATCATGTTCTTCTGCATGTTTAGCTACTCAATCACTTGATTATAGCCTCGAAAAAACACACTTTCAGTAGATAAAACCCACACGCATGTAGGTCACCCATGAAACTTTAGTGGTCTTTTCTCTGACGTGACATACACACAACACACACACACACACACACACACACACACACACACAAACGAGTAATGTAGGGTCTCATGAGACAGGGAAAAAAAACGGGTTTACAGACAAGCTTCCCTGACCAGTTTCATTTCATAATCAGTTCTCCACAACCCCCGTATTGATGGAAACACATCTGGATTTGATTAACATCAGTTTCACTCAGACCAAGACATGTGGTCTGAATTATCCTCCTAGTTAAAGCGGCTTTACACTGGTTTGTGTGTGTGTTTGTCATTTGAGATGTTTCCATAATGAACGTCTGTGAATTTACTCGCTGAAGGATAAAGATCTTCAGGCCTCTGGTGGTTTTACGGACACAAAAAATATATTACTGTTGACATCCATATCAGTTTCTTTTCTTGAGGAGGTGTACTACGGATGGACAGATTAAGAAATGTATTAATTATGAATCTTATGGTACACTACCGTTCACAATTTTGAAATCGGTAAAAAAGTTTTATTTTTTTAAACCATCTTCCTCTCACCAATGCTGCATTTATTTGATAAAAAATATAGTGTATATATATGAACAGTAATAATGTAAAATATTATTAAAATTGAAAAAAACAGTTGTCAATGTGAATATAATTTAAAATGTAATTTATGACTGATTCAAAGCTGAATTTTCAGCATAATTAATTCAATGATCCTTCAAAACTCATTCTAATAAGACGATTCAAGAAATTTTAAAAACTGTTGTGCTGCTTCATATTTTTTTAACCATTTATTTCAGAATTCTTTGATGCACAAAAAGTTCAAAAGAACAGCATTTATTTGAACTTTACTTTACTGTCACTTCTTGTCAATTTATTGCATCCTTGCTGAATAATAAAAAATAAACAAAACTAATGACCTTAAATCTTACTGCACGGTAGTGCATGTAACTTCTGAGAACCTTTGCTCGAGGCTAATTTGACACACTCTGATTTGAATCCCATCCAAATTGAACATATCTGTTTTTCTTGCACAACCTCAGGAAAATATTACTGAGCAAATTACTTGTTTTTTTTATTACCAGAGGGTCCTCAGAGAAAACTAATCTTGTCCAGATAGGAATGTCTGTGATTGCGCTGTTATTGTTTTCACAACTCTGCTCCTCATTTATTTCAAACCTTTGCTGAATACTATAACTAAAGCTAATTTTCTTGTTAAACTGCCTGGAGAACCATTTTTTGTCAACTTTCTGGGTTGGTGGTCCTGTGAGCACTGCTGGCAGTCCCGTGGACGTTAAAAGAAAATTACATCAATAATGCGTGTGTGATCGCTGAAACCGCTCAGAGCGGCATCAGGTACGGTCCTTATCTTATTCCATTCCTTTCCTTAAAAAGGAAAGGAATTACACATGATTGTATTACACATGATTGTATAATTGCATAATTAATTAATTGGGTTTCAGTAGGCTCACATTCAGAACACATGATTGTCTATAATGCCCAGATCTAGACAACAGAAACAGTAACCAAACTACAAAGAGTCCAAACCCCTCAAAATCTGTGCATCAAATTACAAGCATCCCGCTTTATTAAATATAGTTTAGAAAATGAATTCCATCTAAATAAAGCTAGTAATTGTATCCTGAGAAGTATATGATAATATTAATGTTATTGTTGAAAACACGGATATATATGGTTTTAATGAATTATGTGTTGCGATCATCTTTTAATGCATTGCATGATCTGCAATTATAACACATTTTAATACTTATCTATTCATTGTTGCACCTTATGATTACATTTGTAATGCATTATACATAATGGTTTTAAGTTAAAAAAACACTACTACACTGTTCAGTAGTTTCAGCTTTGCGTCACAGGAATAAATTACATTTTAAAATGTATTCAAATAAAAAACAGCTATATTAAATAGTAAAACTATTTCACAATATTATTGTTTTCACTGTATTTTTAATCCAATAAATACAGCCATGGTGAGCAGAAGAGCCTTCTTTCAAAAACAGTTAAAAGTCTTAACATCCCCAAACTTTTATACTGTGCCATACCAGCACTGGTTCTACTGCAGTAGTTTCACAATTAACAAGAAGAGATTGTACATATGTGAATCTGCATGTGGTTAATTGGAGTCATTAGTACTGTTCACCACACCACCCACACACCACACACACTTTTTGTCTGGGCTCACAGTCCTTCACCTGTGACTCCGTGACCACACACTTTCCATTCGGCCTTTCGCCTGCCCAATAAACGGCAGGATTCTCTTTTTTTCTGTCTTTCTTTTTCTCCCTACCCATACCTAATTGGTCATGTCATTAGAGTGCCTTTGTACTGGACACGTCCCTGCCCGCAGGCGCCACTATTATGGCTTTGCGCTGCCTTTGTGTGTGTGGGTGTGTGAAAGAAAGGGATGAACAGCAGATGTAGTGTGTTTGAGTGGATGAATGCTGAGTAAGTCATTGACTGTGTGTGTGTGTGAACTCCAGGGGTTCACGCCCACAGAAAGCACAGCTGCAGTGTTTAACAGACGAGTACAGACTTTAACACTCACGCACACACACACCCCCACCCATTGCAAAAAAACTTCATTAAAGGGCTGAAGTCATTTTTGAAAACTGGGAGGATTTGGACTGATCCACTCCACTGAGAGATGGCGATTACATGAATTAAAGTAGATCAGTCGTTTCCTTAAATGAATTTTCCCGGGTAAATCCTTTTCCTGGTCAACCTACACACATGTAACATTTGCTGCCGATTGCCACAAAAAAATGATTTTAAGAGAGCGTTGTAAAAATGAAGGAAAAGGTCTTTGTAGTCATGAACTTACAATGAAATCCAAGCCTGGGGGTTTAAAAATGAGTTGTATGTTTTATGGGCAAGAAGTTGTATTGTCAGTTTGAAGATGATGAACAGATTAATCTAGCTGCATTACAATTATTCCTGTTTTTGTTTTAGTTCCACTTTTGAAACAACGGAAATGTAATAATGTATGTATATTTATTCCGGAGCTGTATAATTGCCTACTAGGCTTCCATTGAAAATGTATTAATGTAAATGTGCCTTCTTTACAAAATGAGGTAGAAATAATTTTCTGTCACAATCAAATGCATATATTTACACTATTTTAAAAGCTTGGGGACTGATTTTTTTAAAATAACAAAAGTAATACTTTTATTCAGTAAGGACACATTTATAATACATTTATAATGTTATAAAGTATGTCTAATTAGTTTTCTTTTGAAATTTCTCATCAAAGAATCTGGATATAGAAGCACAACTATTTTCAACATTGATTCTTGAGCAGTAAATTAGCATATTAGAATGATTTCTGAAGGATCATGTGACATGTGTAATGATGCTGAAAATTCAGCTTTGATCACAGACATAAATTACTTTTTCAAATATATTCATGGAAAACGGTTATTTTAAATTGTAATAATATTTTACTATATAATTTTTACTCCACTTAAATGCAGCTTTTGAGAGACTTCTTCCAACAACATTAAAAATAAATAAAAATAAAATACGATTTTTAATTAAACCAATCCCAAACGTTCTAAAGCTAGCATATGTCTAATCTGTGTCGCTGTGGTCTTATTCATTTTTTTAAAGATAGCAGTCATAAATGCAATCACACTGGAGGTCTCGTAACCCCA
>QVTF01006018.1:0-28008 GCA_003573665.1 Oxygymnocypris stewartii | reverse complement strand
AGCTTCTAATCAAGACAGAGAAAGTCCTTACTAAAGATATCAGGTCACGAAGCAGCGCTCAGAACACAAAGCTTCAGAAATGAACTGGTTGAATAACGCATTAGTGGAAAACTAAAGCCTTACACAAAACCCTCGTTCAGGTGAAGCTCCACGGCTAACGAACAGAAGCTTTCGTCTTTACAGATCCTCTGCTCTTTCCACAATCAAACGCCAGACTACTAATGGATTCTTCTAGTTAAACTAAACGACTGAAGCAGAGAGAACTTGACAAAAGCTACTGAACAGATTCACTTTGACAGAAAATACAAGCTTTCATTATTTTATAGTTAAACTAAACAACTGAAACCTCTTAAAACTCATACATATATATATACAGTGTCGGGGGGGTAACGCATTACAAGTAACGCGAGTTACGTAATAATATTACTTTTTTCAAGTAACTAGTAAGTAACGCATTACTTTTTAATTTACTGGAAAATATCTGAGTTACTTTTTCTCCATTTATTGATGACGGTGCGCCGTGTGAACATGATCTTACTGTAATAGACTAAATATGAATGTGTATTAATTCATCACACTCACAAAAAACAGATTCAGTATTCATCAAAATGAATTAAAACAGTGAAATACAAACTCAGAATATACCTGCAATAATTAAATATGTTAAACAACACAAATATATCTAATCTCATTTTATTAACCGATGTGTTTGCTGCTGATCTTTGATGATCAGTTCAATCATAATAATAATAAACATGACTTTAGATAAACTATCATTGTGTTTTATTGCTGAAGAGTGTTGAACTTCTCCTGTGTTCTTCTGTACAGACGTGATTTACTCGTCCTTCAGTCTGAGGTTTATTCATTACACTTTTTGATGTGAAAGCTTTTATATTGCTATAAATATAACTTCTTGTATTAAAACAAACAATCAAGCCCTGCTCATATTTAAAAAGTAACGCGAAAGTAATGTAACGCATTACTTTCCATAAAAAGTAACGTAATTAGTTACTTTTTTAGAGAGTAACGCAATATTGTAACACATTACTTTTAACAGTAACTTTCTCCAACACTGTATATATATATATATTTTTTTTTTCAGTTAACATTTATTTCAAGTAACTTTTTTTTACTTTACTGTAATAACCCAAATGACCAAATTTCAATTACCAAAATGTATTAAATGGTTTTATTTTTAGTTAACATAATAACCCTGTTCAAAAATATTGTTCAAACAGAGAAATTATAAATAAATATTCTGCTTTAGTTAATTATTATTTGATCAATTCAAACGCCTTTTTGAAGTGCATTTTATCTGCCAGAATGCAGTAAACTAAATACCGCACGAGATGAAAATGCAGGAAGATTATTTCAGCTCAGGATCTCTTCAGGACCGCGGTGACCTCCTCTTCCTCGCTCAACCGGTTCACATTTATCATGTTTTCAGCTGAAGCCCTGAAGACGGACGGCTCTGCTCAAGGTCTCGCTGCAGCGTCCAAAAGTCTGCGCCCTTAATTCAATGAGATAAATTGGAAAAATGTGCAAATGCAAGTCAGATTTGCTAGCCGGTGTCAGGACCCACTAAATCTTGCCAGAGTTTTGTGCGCTGGGCTGCAGACGGGCTTGTGGAGATCATTAGCCTGACACTAAGCAGAGGAAAGATCTGGACACGGACCAAAGAGCCCGGGTTTCTCAGTCGGTCATGAAAAGTACTGAAATCAGGCTTCAGAATATACTCTTATATGCATGCATGCCAAGCCGGATCAATGCCGATACGTTAATATCATCATAAACTGAACTAGTTGAACTCTTTAAACTCCCTCAGTAAATCTTCCTGCTCAAACCTCAATGCATGAGATTTATGGAAGATTTACCTTCATGCATTTAGCAGATGCATCTATGCAAAGCAATTTATGGAAAAGGAAATAATGAGAATTAAACAATTAAAAACATTCCCCTAAAATATGCAAAATAATTGTCCTGTGATTATTGTTTTAGTAATTTAAACTTCTTAAAATAGACTTATTTTCTATATACATTTTTATTTATTTATTTTAAAATATTATTGGTCCTAAAATAGAATTTATGCCATATAAGTAAATATTTAGTTATACATGCTAACAGTTCTAAATAGGCTTTTTCCATATATATATATATTTATTTATTTTTTTGATATATATAAACACACACACACACACACACACACACACACACACGGGTGGCCAAGATTGCTGGAACACTTGTTATATGTGCTGCCTGGTCTCATGGTAATTACATAACTGCGCGCAGTTTTTAACGAGACACAAAACATCTACCAATAACGACATATTCCTGCAGTGTCCAAAAGAAACAAACACTAGAGGCAGTAAAACTCTGACACCTTTTACTCCTTTTCACAATTTAAAGAGTTTTGATTAATAACAGGGATGACATAATACCACTTTTTCAGAACCGATACCGATCCGATACAAAACATTCTGAGTATCTGCCGATACGATATCGATCCTGTGTGTGTGTAGGATAAACATTTGAATTTGAGTGTGAAAATATTTCCAAAAACACCCATGAACTTAAGTATTAACTTATTTTATCTTTATATAACCTGATGTACCAAAATGACTAAAACTGAAATAAAAAATAAAAATTAAATATATATATATATTATATTAATATAGTAAAACTATAGTATAGTAAACTCATGTATTTAAAAAATATTAATAATGAATAAAACACAACATTACTAAACGTTCATTTAAAATGAAAACAGAAAATAAAAAATAAAATTGAAAATATGAATACAGACTATAATAGTATCTCCATTACATTAACAAAAAACACAGAATTGAGATAAAGCTGGAATAAAATATGAGTATTAGATGAAAAAACAAACATTTGGGAAAAAAAGTATTAGTATTAAAATTACTAACAGAACAAAATAACTAATACAAATTAAAATCAAATCAAACTAAACAGTATAATTATAGATAATATATATGTACTAAATATATACTTATTAAACTATACATTGGATTTTTTGCATTTATTTAAAATGATTAATGGTCCTAAATTAGGATTAAATTCTAAGAATATTTTATGTTTTTATTTAATAATTTAAAAAAATATTTAATAATAATTATATTTATTTGTTTATGTATGCATGTATAAATCATTTTGAATATATATTGTTTGTAACAATTTTTTTATTTTAAATTCTTAATTATAAATTCAAATGAAAATGTAAATAAAAGCTAATTCAAAATATGAATAAGCAATAACTGCAAAACGTTTTTAGTACTAAATAACATGTTTAGTATGTTAATATCGTTATCAACATAATACATTTTTGTAAGTGTTTTGAAAGAAATTCAGTGGTATTTGGGACCCATTATAGTTCAATAATGTGGGAAGCACTAACCAACCAGCTAAACCTGAGCTAAACCTGAGCTAAACCTGAGCTAAATCTGAGCTAAACCTGAGCTAAACCTGAGCTAAATCTGAGCTAAACCTGAGCTAAACCTGAGCTAAACCTGAGCTAAATCTGAGCTAAACCTGAGCTAAACCTGAGCTAAACCTGAGCTAAATCTGAGCTAAACCTGAGCTAAACCTGAGCTAAACCTGAGCTAAATCTGAGCTAAACCTGAGCTAAACCTGAGCTAAACCTGAGCTAAATCTGAGCTAAACCTGAGCTAAACCTGAGCTAAACCTGAGCTAAACCTGAGCTAAATCTGAGCTAAACCTGAGCTAAATCTGAGCTAAATCTGAGCTAAACTAACGAGTTTAACAAGCAAAGACCAGCAGGAATCTTTCCCCAATTCAAAGCTTTGTCTCGGTCAGATTTCATTCCTGAGGTCAGTCCACCTGGATGACATCTTTCCTCCCTCAGAGAAAGAAAATGTTTTGTAGCAATAGCCAAACAAAAACCTAATAATGCGCTCTGACGACTCAATCCAGCCCGGTGACATGGGGGGGGGGGGGTGGAACTAATACACAACACCTGTTTCTGCTCAACGCCCCGTCTCTATCAAACCCAGCCGCAGTGACAGCTGTGCGAAGCGAGAGGACAGCGCTCCGTCTCTAATATTTCACATATGACTTCTGAACGCCGTCACACACGGTCCATTTCTCCCGGTTCACCTCGAGAGCAAAGTCTGTGACACGGACCACGTGATATATGTGACCCTGGACCACAAAACCAGACAATTTAGCCAAAGAGTGCAAAATAAATCGAAATATTGAGAAAATCACCTTTAAAGTTGTTCTTAGCTATGCATATTACTAATCAAAAATTACATTTGTATATATTTAGGTTAAGAAATGTATAAAATATCTTCATGGAACATGATCTTTACTTATTTTCCTAATGATTTATGGCATAAAATGAAAATGAATAATTTTGACCCATACAGTGTATTTTTGGCTATTGCTACAAATATACTCCAGCGACTTGTGACTGCTTGTGCTCCAGGGTCATATATATCCATACGATGATAATATGAGTCAAAGGAAATCAGACCTGGATAAAAACTACAAACACCTCAATAGAGCTGATCGCCAGCCTGTATAGATTATATATTATTTTCACTAGCATTCAAAAGTTTGGGAGATTATTTAAAGAAATTAATAGTTGGAATCAGCAAGGATGCATTAAATAGATCACATTTATATAAGAAATTTAGATATTAGATTAAAAACAAACTAAATGAAAATGACTAAAATGTATGAGCACTAAAATTACAAAACCAAACCTAAAAAAATATATAATTTCTAAAATTGAAACCATTTCCTAAAATAAGCTTAATTTTATATAAAATCTTGATTTAAATATTTATAAATGTATTAGTTTAAAATTACTGAATGTCTTGAAATAAGTTTAATTTCCTATATTTAATTTTATATTTATTTTTTTATTAGTAATGGTCCTAAATAGGCTTCATTTTCTATAGGAAAATATATATATATAAATGTATTTAAAATTATTAATGGTATTAAAATATGCTTAATTTTCTAAAAAAAAATTATTTATTTATTTATGAATTATCAGTTAAAATGTAAATGAAAAAAAAGTAAAAAAAAATATATATATATTTATTTATTTAAAATGATTAAAGGACCTAAACAATTCTAAATGTATTTAAGAGTATTAATGATATTAAAATAGGCTTCGTTTTCTATTAAAAATGTATTTATTTATTTATAAATTCAGTTCAAATGAAAACAGAAAATAGTAAAATAAAAGCTTTTCAAAATATTAATAAAATATATAATCATATATAATAAAGTATTCATATATAGAGAGAGGGATAATGTCACTATTATATTGCATATATATACAAATTTAATATATTAATATAAGTTTGAGTTTTTATTGTTTTTAACTTTTGAACAGGAGTGTATATTGTAACAAAATTTATATTTTGAATAAACACTTATTTTTAACATTTTATGTATCAAAGAATCCTGAAAAAAGTAAAACGTCCCAAAAAATATTTCCAACATTGATTATAAATCAGCATATTATACTGATTTCTGAAGATCATGTGACACTGAAGACTGGAATAATGATGCTGGAAATACAGCTGCGCATCACAGAAATACATTACACTTTAAAGTGTACTGAAATAGAAAACTCTTATTTGAAATAATTCAACAATTGCAGTAAATCTGAGTGAATTTCTGCAGGGTCGTTAATCTGGATTTCATACCTAACCCTGAATCGAACCCTCACTCACGGTCTCCAAAAGCAAACTGTGGCTAATGACTAATTTCCTCTCGTTCTTTTGCCATTTAATTGCCAGTGTTTGGGTTGCATTTGTAACTCAATCTGGTGCTACGAGCAGCTACTACAAGCAAAGGTCAAAGCGACATCATCTGGGGTCAAACCTGCTTCCAGTGACCCGAGTCTGGCCCGATTTCACCATGAACTCAGAGATTATCTCAGTCAGAAGAGAGTTATAAGCATCCAACTGACATATTTTGTGGCTGATTCAATCAACTCAGTCATTCATATCCAAACACGTATGTAAAGTGACCCACATTTGGTTTTTGACGCGCAGAAAATGTGTAGAATTGAATTATTCACTCTTAGAGCCCAATATCTCTAAACAACTGAAGTGTGTAGGGGCTTAAAAATGGAGATCTCAAATGAAACGTTTGTTCAGAACCAGAACAAAAATGGAAATGAAGATAGCTTCGATGCATCTTGAGTAACAGACATGCAAACTTTGGAGAAATTATATTTTTGTCACTCAGACAGGTGTTTTCTATGCAATGCTTTTGATAGAGGGAAACAATAAACATTTGTTTTTTAACATTATTTGTTCTTCAAACATTCATCTTTAAAAGATAAAAGTATCAGCTGTATGCAAAGTGACCCACATTTGGTTTTTCACCAAATTTACTCATGAAGCCACACGGAGATCTCTAAACTAAAGCATACAGGGCCTTAAAAAAGATAAAAACTTCTTGAGTTACAGGCATGCACACTTTGTCAAATACATGGTTTGTCAATCAGTGGGGTATGCTCTACACAGTTGTTGTGATAGAGAGAAACAAGACACATATCAAGTTGAAAATCCATTGTACTTCGGAAATTCCTCTTTAAAACATAAACTATCCGCTGTATACATGGGGACCGATATTCGATTTTGTCCACTGAAAAAGTGTCAAATGTACTCATGGAGCCACATTAAGAACCCCATATCTCTGGAGCTGAATCATAAAGAGCCTTAAAAATTGGTACACCAAATTAAATGTTTGTTAAGAACAAGAATCTAAAAGAGAATTAAGATGTATTTAATGTATCTTGAGTTACAGGCATGCAAACCTTGGGGAAAGAAAAAAAAGAGGTGTTTTTCCGTTCAATTTTTGAAACTGGCACTATTGTCATATAATGGACCAAATATGGCTAAAGTCAACAGATTTCACTAATACAGCTACCAATCTCTGAGTAAACATAACACAATGAGGCTGCCATCTTTCTGAAGTCATTTTCCAACTCATGCAATTTGGCTCCAAATCTTCATGTGACGTTCTTAAAGGAGTAGTTCACTTTCAAATTAACATTTACTCATCCCCATGTCATCCAAGATGTTCATTTCTTTCTTCAGTCGAAAATAAATGAAGGTTTCTGATGAAAACACTCCAGGATTTGTATCATAGAGTTAGTTCAATGGACTCCAAACGGTTGAAGGTTACAGTTTCAGTGCAGCTTCAAAGGGCTATAAACGATACCAGACGATGAATAAGGGTCTTATCTAGCAAAACGATCGGTCATTTATAAAAATAAAATAAATGTATATGCTTTATAAACACACAAATGCTCTCCTGTTTTCGATGCGCGTCCCAGACTTCACGTAATGACGTAGAAAAGGTCACGCTTGACTTTGGCGGAAGCACCGAGTCAGTGTTTACAAGCTGAACATGCAAATACTAAGTCAACGCCGTTTACATAAAAGGGAGTTACAACTCAACGAGTTTACAAGATTAAACAACGATGTCGGGTGATATTGAACTTGGAGAAGATGAGATGGATCCTACGTCAAGCGTGACCTTTTCAACATCATTACGTGAAGCGCGCATCGCAGAACAGGTGAGCATTTGTGTTTGTAAAACATATACATTTATTTTATTTTTTATAAATGACCGATCGTTTTGCTAGATAAGACCCTTATTCATCGTCTGGTATCGTTTATAGCCCTTTGAAGCTGCACTGAAACTGTAACCTTCAACCGTTTGGAGTCCATTGAACTAACTCTATGGATACAAATCCTGCCATATTTTAATCATAAACCTTAATTTATTTTCGATTGAAGAAATACATAATCATCTTGGATGACATGGGGGTGAGTAAATTATCAGGACATTTTTATTTGAAAGTGAACTAATGCTTTAAGTGTGACACTCTTCTACAAATTATTCAGTAAATATTCATCAATGACATTTAATATTTTGGGTTTCATCACTATTTATGTTTGTCATTCTTTAGAAAAAAAAATAAGAAGAAAATAAAAAAATTGATCAGAGCAAGTTTACAAAATCTGGTTGATTTTGACACACAAAATAAGCGCTGATGGTTCCTGACAACACAACACTGAGGCGATATAACACACGTTCAGGTCCAAGCGGTCAAGTGCACTTACAGGAGTGTCTCGAAATGGTCGTGATGAGACAACACAAGTCCTTGGCTCTGCTAATCACGCTATGAAAAAGTGAAACTGAGACACTTGAATTAAAGGTTCTTAACTATATGCCCAACACACTGTGCAGCAGAAGTATGTTTGGACTTATTTCTGTCCCAGATCGCTTTTACAGCCTCTTATCGTGAAAGCCCGGAGTTAACAGGACAACATCTGTTTTCATAATTCATTTTTATTCCTTTTGGAACACATACTGTGCAAGCGGAAAGAGAAATGTTATCGCCAGAATCAGCGCTCCAGCCAACGAGAAAGGGACACGAGTGACAAATCACCAGGGCTGGATCTGGATATTATTGCATTTCAAGGTCTCTGTGTTGGTTGACATCCAGGGTAAAGAGCAAATACAAGCAAAAAACACATTTGAGGCTCATTTAATCGACCCGTCTGGCTATATTTCACATTCAGACTCAGTGGTGACCAACTTTACACTTCACTTCACCTCAGTGCTGGACGTGATAGTAGACCGGCACCCTCTTGTGGATGAGCTCATGTGTGAATCTGACCCAAAGCATGTCCAGGTCACAATTCATGAAGAAAAATGTGTATTTCATACTTTTTTAAAGACATCTGTAGAACCAATAGGAGCCATTTCATTGCTACACTGCCAAGTTAATTAAGCACATTTCCCCCCAAACTGTAATGCTTACATATGTTTTCTGTCAATTGTTCATATGTATATATTGTGTTTATAATGTGCTTTATATTACATAAAAAATTAAATAAAAAAACTCTTTCTCTTTATTTATTCCTTCTCTTGCTAGCTTGTACTTATTTGAACAATGCCTGAGACTTGGTGTTACGAGCACTTCTTCTGTATATTATATATTAATACAAATTCTAATATATGAATATGACATTCATACGCATACATATATATACAATGCCGCTCAAAAGTTTGGGATAAGTTAGATGTTTAATTTGTAATAAGTTTAAGATTTTTTTTTTTTAAAGACGTTTATTCTGCTCAATCAAGGCTGTATCTATTTGATCAAACTTATTTTTTTGTGAAATATTATTAAATTTACGCATTTAGCAGACGCTTTTATCCAAAGCGATTACAGTGCATTCAGGTCATACATATTTTCATTAGTATATGTGTTCTCTGGGAATCGAACCCACAACCTTTGCGCTGCTAACGCAATGCTCTACCACTGAGCCACAGGAACTATTACAATTTAAAAATGTTCTATTTGAATATACTTTCAAGGGTTGACAGCTAGCGGTTGAACTAGATATTTCAGTCCAAAGTCTAAATATTGGAGAGGGTTTAGCACCAGCTCCTCCTCCTCAGACTTGACGCAGGTTGCCAGATTAATAACACCAACAGGAACGAGTGCGAAGTGCAAATGACATGAATGTATGGACCAGAACGTGTGTGAAATACGCTGTGTTTTCCACCAACTGGTATTTCGTGCCGAAATACAACTGGGTAAACTGGCAGAGGGCGGGTTTCACAAACCCGGAATACACATTTGGAGAAATGCAAGCATTGTTTTTCATATAACTTAGCATGTTTCTTAAATATCTGCAAACATATTATGGTATTTGTATGCTTTAGTAGAGTCAAAATCTTACATACAGCACCTTTAAAATATAATTTATTTCTGTGACGCAGCGCTGAATTTTCCAGTCTTCACTGTCACATGATCTTCAGAAATCATGATAATATGCTGATTTACTGCTCAAGACATATTTCTGATTATTATCAATGTTGAAAACAGTTCTGCTGCTTCATATTGTTTTGGGACCTGAGATATTTTTTTAGGATTCTCTGATTGTTAAAAAGTAGAAAAGAACAGCATTTATTTAAAAAATAAATTTTGTGTTACAATATGAAATGCTATTCAAAGGTTTGAGGTCGGTACATTTTTTCTTTCTTTTTATTAAAATAAATTAATACTTTTATTCAGGAGGGATGTGTTAAATGAATAAAAAGTCATATTAAAGACTTAAACACACACACACACACACTTTAAATTTATTTAAAAATTCAATTTATAAAAATAATTTATAAAAATCTGAAAAGTAAAACTCAAACAGTGCCTTTCAATGCTCATCTTGCAATATTAAAGAGAAAAAAAATCCATGCTCTGTACCATTATACAGTCCATGATTATTCTTAACTGGGCTTGTACTGTGACCAAGAAGTGTTTTCTTTATAAAAAGGCAGTATTTTGCGGAGAGAAAAACCCTTTCTCTCTCTTTCTGTCACTCTTGCTTTCGGTTTTGGCTGCTTTTAGGCTTGAGGGAAAAAATCATTTTGTCAACTTCAATTAAATTTCCAGTTCATTGCATTTTTCATTGCGAACGCCTGGCAGTCTGTGAACAACTCTATAACGGCATGCACGGGGAGATAAACACTCCCATGTTTTGAGTGGAAAACAACCCTCTCGGACACATATTCTCATTTGTCTATGTCCTGGAACGGCTGATGAAGTATTACAGCAAACAATGGGGGGAAATTAATCAGTAAGCCAGGTGCACGAATCCAGCCAGCAGAGATGAACTGAACTGAAGTCATTCCCAGACACAATACATCAGCCGGAGAGCACGCTTCATCATCAGGGGAGGAGACGAGGGCATTTCAGCTAATACAACATATCAGAGGACAGCTGAGGAGACGACCTGCAGAGACACTCTCACCGTAGACCAAACCTTCTTTACAATGCTTTTCTAGTCTAACTAATCATTTTAGAGATTGTTTTTACATGTATTTAGCAGAGCCTTTTATTCAAAGTGTCATACAAAAGAGAAACAAAAGCTCTTAATGAGTTTGGACTCATAAACAGCAATATCTATTTCGAAATTAGTATAACTTAAACAACGATCCATATAGAAATGTCCATGAGTTTCCAAGGCCTGGAGATTACAATGTTACATTTCCTTGATTTTTCATAACAATATAATATAATATAAGAGATTCTATTGATAAATAATCATGATTACAGATGTATTTATAATATAATATTATACAATCTTCATTTAATTTCATAGAGTGTAAAATATAGTTTTATTTATTTCTTTTGAGCTTGGGATAAAATATCTTTTACACATTTTTCACTCTTTGATGACAAATTTATCGAAATAATATTTTGCATAAAGAAAAAGTCCAAAAAATGACAATGATTTTAAAATATTTAGTAACTAACACGTTTTAGAATTTAGATGTTATCACAATATACACGTTACAGTACAGTACTTATTATGAATTTGGTTTATTGTCGTGAAAATAATGTAAAATATTACAGCTTTTTATTTTTGATACTTAATTAAATTTTATATAATGATAATTCAAAATATACTCTTGAGTTTGGGTTAAATATGATAAAATATGAAATTATTGAACAATTACATAGTTTAGAACTGAGCATAACTAAACAATACACTCACTACACAATGCCCATGACGTTTTGCAAAAGATAATTTCTTGTTTATTAATTTTGGGTTTGAATATCATGGTGGGGGGGCACTGCAACAGTTTTCTCTGGTGGGAAGAACACACACACACGCACACACAGACACACACTCTCACACACACACACGCACACACACACACACACAGACACACGCACACAGACACACACACTCTCACACACACACACACACTCTCACACACACACACACACACACACACACACAGTCCTGCATAACATTATTGCATCCCTCTTCTACAATACAACTCAACACTCATCTCATCCATTCACATCACTAACACACGCCAGTACATATCCAGCTGCAGTCAGTCATACACACACACGCACACGCACGCACGCACGCACGCACACACACACACACACACACAACAACTGCATCCCTCTTCTACAATACAACTCACCACTCATCTCATCCATTCGCATCACTAACACACGCCAGTACATATCCAGCTGCAGTCACACAACCTCAGTGTTTGAGTTCCGCGTCCAAACCAACGAGAAACGCAGCAAAACGTGCCGAGGACACTGAAAAGCTGTGCCCTAGACAGTCGCAGCAACATGTTCTGCCCACAACAAGCTGAACACAACACCGGACAGAGAGAGAACCGCGGCGTTTGCACTGGTTTCCAGCCGCGGCTGCGTCATAATCGACAGACAGCACGTCATAACGGATCAACGATACAAAGTAACAGCGGCGGCGCGCCAAAAGCATCTTACCTCAGTGCGAGCCCGAGCGCGTTTGGCGTCTAAACTCGCGGATAATGTGAGACGGGGCAGGCTGGGAATGTGTGGGAAGGTGGGAAGGAACTACAGGAAGTGAGGGGCAGATCCAGAGAACATTCACTCAGGACCTGCGCAGATCAGCCGGACACAACAACACTCGGGCCGTGTCGCAAATCACCAGACCGTACTACACGTGCCATTATATAGAAAGCACAGTATTTCGAATGCATTTTCTGTACTATAATTCATAAAGGCCTTGTTTGATGTATTAGTTTACTGAATAGTGTACAGTATATACTGCATAAGAAATTAGTATATAGCAAGTTAAACAACAGAATGCTACACATTGCATTTACATTTTTTTATAAACTATTTTATTTTATTTTAGAAGGCAGCACAACCAGTATTACCACATATACTAACATTTTAATATATTTAAGTATCATATTTTAGACAGATCCATGTTTTTTTAGATTTATTATTTTGTATGAAATGTAATATGTATCATAAGCCTAAAAACGAATTAACTTATCAAATATATTTTTTAGGAAAGTTGTAGGCTATATATGAAGGGGTTTTGTGTAATATAAATTAAATATGAAAATATTTGATTATAATAGATGATATTTTTGTTTAAAGATTTCATGTTTGAGATTTTAGCCCATTATATATTAAATATTAAAAACGATAGTTTTCAAAAGCTATAATTAATAAATGTATCTATAAGTAAAAGTCTTTAAAAATGGATACATTTAATTTAGTGAAACATTTTACATCCTTATGAAATATGATATTTTGTAATTGTCATTTAAATCAGAATAATTTTCAGATTGTTTGTCATAAAGCAACATCTCAGGAAAATGTTATGGGTTTTCAAATTCAAATATGACTTCGTGTTATGAAACAGGACATAATTTCATTCATGTCCACATACAAACAATAAAATAATGTATAGCCTGAATGCACTGTAAGCCGCTTTGGATAAAAGGTTTGCTAAATGCATTAATGTAAATCTAATGTAGAGGACATCAGGACTAAAAGCATGTTTATCATGCATTTTGGGAGACAAAACAATTGAATAGGGAAATAAATTATTTATAATTTTGCTTATGAAGTATTATATATTATTATGAAAATCGGGCCATGTATTTCTCCCATTATTTTTTGGCAGCAACACATTAATATGCTAATTAGATACAGTCTATAAATATACTGTGTTTAATGGGAAACCAGTATATGGATTTTTTTTTTACACACATATTGCATAAAACAAAATGGTATATCAATTCATTGTGTTATATATTTTATAACAGTTGAGAATCAGTTGAGAAGTTTAGTATAAAAAAATCCTGAAATCTAAAGATTTATTTGGTGATAAAAAAAAATCCCATTGATTTTGCCTTTTTGATGTCTATTCATACCATTTTATTTTCCCGGTGTCCTCTACAGAGGACATAAAATAAATATAATTTTTCAAAAATGTTTTTTTTTTTTTTTTTTAATGGTCTAAAAAATGTAATGACATGAAAAAATTCTAAATTCACAAAATTTTTTTGGGGGGGGGGGGGGGGGTCTAAGGAGGATATATATTAAGGTATGGGTGTGCATAATAAGTCTAAGCATGTTTATGCATTTCTTTACATTTATATTTAGTCATTTAGCAGACACTTTTATCCAATGTGACTTACAAATGAGGACAATGAAAGCAATCATAATCAGCAAAAGAGCAACAACATGCAAGTGCTATAACACGTCTCAGATAGCATAACACGTACACGTAGCAAGGTTTTGTTTATTAATAAATGAAAAGAAAACATAGAATAGAAAGAAGAATCAAGCTAGTGATAGGGGCATTTTTTTAGGGGCCTCTTCTTCTTACGGGGCAGTTGTGGCCTAATGGATAGAGCGTTGGATTTATAACCCAAGGTTGTGGGTTTGAATCTCGGCTCCGGCAGGAATGAGATGAGACCCTTGAGCAAGGCACCGAACCCCCAACTGCTCCCCGAACGAACCCCCACTGCTCCAGGTGTGTGTGCACTTGGATGGGTTAAATACAGAGAACACATTTCACTGCTGATTATACTCTGTAGAATTGTGTATGTGACAAATAAAACATTCTTCTTTGCTTTTGTTAATTGTATTATAAATAAAAAGAAAACAAGTAGTTTAGATTAAGATTAGAAAAGCTCGAGTTAGTTGTTGTTTTTTTAAAAGGTGCCATAGAATGCATTGATACAATATTCACAATTGTTCTCTGATATCTATATTGAAGGTATGAAGGTATGTGGTGTATGAATCTATTGTCTGCCTCGACCCAGAGTCCACTCCACACAGGAGCGTAGCCATCATTTCAGAAGTGAGGGGGACAGAAATGTTGTGAATGGAATATATAACTGTTGTGTGTGTGAGAGAGAGAGAGAGAGAGAGAGAGAGAGAGAGAGAGAGAGAGAGAGTGAGAGTGTGTGTGTGTGTGTGCGCGTGTGTGTGTGTGTGTGTGTGTGTGTGTAAAACGTTACAATATAACATTTCTGTAATATATATAACCTACCAGTCAAATGTTTTTGCACAGTAAGATTTTATGTTTTATAAATAAGTCTCTTCTGTTCACCAAGCCTGCATTTATTTGATCAGAAATACAGCAAAAGCAGTAATATTGAGAAATATGTTTAACTGAAAAAAAAACTGCTTTCTATTTGAACATATATGAAAATTGTATTTATGTCTGTGATCAAAGCTGTATTTTCAGCATCATTACTTCAGTCTTCAGTGTCACATGATCTTCAGAAATCATTCTGATTTATTTTTAATTCTGCTCAAAGTACCTGTTATTATAATTATTATTATCATCAATATTTAAAACAGTTGAGTATTTTTTCAGGATTATTTAATGAATAGAAGGATCCAAAGATCAGAATTGATCTGAAATAAAAAGTAACATTTTGTAACATTATACACACTATACCATTCAAAAGCTTAGTCAGAATATATATATATTAAAGAAATTATAGAAATTAATAATTTTGTTTAGCAAGGATGCTTAGTTTAAATTGATCAAAAGTGATGATAAAGACATTTATAATATTACAAAATATTTTTATTTCAGATAAATCCTGTTCTTCTGTATTTCGTATTCATCTTTCATCATAATAATACATGTTTTTTTGAGCAGAAACTCAGAATATCAGAATGATTTCAGAAGGATGACGTCACTGGAGTAATGATGATAAAGAAATAGCTTTGAAAATCACAATAAATGTAATTACATTTTAAAATATATCCAAATAGAAAACAGTTATTTTAAATAGCAAAAATATTTCAAAACGTTACTGTTTTGCTGTGCTTTGGATCAAATAAATGCAGGCTTGGTGAACAGAAGAGAATTCTTTCAAAAACATTAATCTTACTGTTCAAAAAGCTTTGAGTGGTAGTGTACAGCCAACTTACATTTTTACTTTATTTCTAGTTTTTAATTGGCTTATAAATCAGGTACTGCTGGATAATAACCACTAATAATGATTTGTGTATATACTACAAACGTCTCTGTTTTTCTGTGAAAATAACTGTTTTCATTCAGCGATAGCAGGAGCTTTTGTCCATATTAGGAATGTCCTTTTCTGCGAGAGCGCCCTCTGGCTGCGTGTATGAATGAACACACGCGCGCTCCGTGATGTTCCTCTCGTCTTATTCTGGGTCCGAATAAAACATCAGCTCATGCACAGACTATCCTGTCTCTTTGAATTCAAATCTATATTTATTCACACCGGCTCTTGAAAACTTCTATGTGAACACACTTGCCCGAGAAATTGCAGGGGACGTATTTACGCAATATTAAATGTTGGGGGGACGTGTGATCTATGCCCCTGACTCCACAATATATGTTTGATCATGCTCATTTCCCAAAATGCCTTAATTATTATAGAGAAGAAGAAAGTGAACAATTATGTTGTTTGTGGACCGGTTTTAGTAATGTGGTCGGAGAAAGTCAGCTGATCATTAATCATAACTCCAAGGTTTATGGCTGTTTTTGAAGGAGTTGATGAGTCTAACTGGAACTGGAAGGTGAAATTGTGATGAAACGATGGGTTTGCTGAAACCACAAGCAGTCTTAGCTAGGTTGAGTTGAAGGTGATCCTTCATCCAGCTAGAAACATCTGTTAGACATGCGAGCAGCTATCGTCAGATCATCAGGATGAATGAGAGGTAGAGTTGAGTGTCATCAGCGTAGCAGTGATATGAAAAGCCATGTTTCTGAATGACAGAACCTAGTGAAGCCATGTAGACAGAGAAGAGAAGTGGTCCAAGAACTGAGCCCTGAGGCACCCCTGTAGCTAGATGTTATGACTTGGATACCTCACCTCTCCAAGATACTTTGAAGGACCTATCTGAGAGGTAAGAGTCAAACCACTGGAGTGCGGTTCCTGAGATGCCCTTTCTCAATAGGGTTGATAAGAGAACTGGTGGTTAACCGGATCAAAAGCAGCGGACAGATACAGCAAGATAAGTAATGAAGACTTGGAATCCGCTCTTGCAAGTCTTATCATTTCATCAACTGAAAGCAAGGCAGTCTTGGTTGAACGTCCACTTCTGAAACCAGACTACTTGCTGTCGAGGAGGTTGTTCTGTGTGAGAAAAGCAGACTTGAAGAAGGAAAACCGGTCTGTAGTTCTTTAAAAGATAACTATTATACTCTCATTATCCCATACTCTCCCATGTCGGCCTAGAAAATCCCACCTTTTCATTTTCCTTCGCTCTTAGTGCACGATGTAACTACAGAGGAGTCACGTTTTAAATAGGAAAATTATCAAAACTCTTTGGTCTTTTTGAGCGAGATGTGAATGGTCTAATCCGATTCAATGATCTATGCTAAGCTAAGCTAAAAGTGCTAGCGCCAGACCCGGAGATTGTCTGAATAGATTCAAGAACGGTAAAACTCAACTGTTTTTAAGTCTAGGGAGTTGTAAAATGAGCCTATTTTTAAATAAAGTGGAGTGTTCCTTTAAGAGTGAGGAGGAAGTGGTCCGAGGTGTGCAGTGGAGTAACCAGCACATGATCAGTGGAGCAACTTGTGTGTAAATAAGGTCCAGTAGTTTGCCTGATTTGTGAATAGCCGTAGTTAACTCTCTTCAAAAAGGCGAGTAGAGTCAGCTGCCTGAGGTTTATCTATGTGGATTTTGAAGTCTCCAAGTATAACTAATGGAGGACCATCCTCATCTAATTCATCCAAGTTACCTTGTGGTCAAAAATCTCAAAACAACTAAATTGCTCAAATTAAAATGTTAAATCTAGTGGAATAATACACCCAGACCGTGATGTCATCGCACTCATCTTTTGGAGACACCGCTTCACAGGAGAGTAATCAGGATATTTCCAGACACAAACATCCCTCTCATAGTGCGCATGTCTGTTTAATCATTGAGGTGCGATGAAACAACATCTACCAGCATCGATACAATATGAATGTTAAAAAACAAATTTCAATAAAGGATAGAAAAATATTAAAGATACTATAGAACATCACTTAAACTCTGCCTCATACAACAGCTGGTGAATTTTTAATTTGACGGCGCTCTTCTTGGCGTAAGGCAGCCGTCTGAGATACGGCAGTAAACTAAACAAGAACATCTCGTCCTCCAAGTCCTCGTTGGCCTCCATCTGCCACTTCCTCTTGCGTCCCGAACCCTGCGATCCCGATGCAGAGTAGTGCGAGGATCCGTCCAGCATCCCGTGATCGCCCTCAAAGTCCTGCACCCCAAACGCCGCAGTCCTCTCCTCCTCCTTGTCCTCTTCGTCTCGGTCCTCCTCGGGCTCGTCGGTGGCCACCGACCGGGACTGGATGAACGGCGTCAGGAATGACATCTGCCAGCTGTACTTCCAGCTGCGGTGGGACGTTCCCGAGGCACGCCGGCGCTGCTCCGCACGCTTGTCTTTGATGAACATGTCCCGCAAGCTCTTCCATCTCCTGCGACAGTCCTCTTCTGCACACAGACACAACACACACAGCTGAAGACATGCATGATGTGATGCACACTCAACTCGTGCAGATGCTTAATGCATATGCTTAAAAATGTAATTTAATAAACTGTAAAACATTCTACATCATCCGTATTGCTGCTATGTGTACATACCCGGTACAACCTGTTTGCACATCCCTGTTTATATTATTATTTATTAAGTCCACAGTATGCTGTATTGCACTCTTTATGTTTTTTTACCTATATTTATATATATACTTTTGTGTTGTGTTATGTATTTTGCACTGTCCATTGAGCGGACCTGACTTACATTTCACTACTGATTATATTCTGTATAATTGAGTATGTGACGAATAAAAGAACCTTGAACGCACTTAATAATAATCGATAAACCGTGATTTTAGCATGTACACACTTAATATTAATAACCTAAGGGCATTTTACAAAAGTCTATAAATAATCATTTAAAAATACACATAATATCATTAATAATGCATTGTACAATAATAAATAATTCATTACATTTATAAAGCGCTTTTCTAGGCACTAGAAACTAATATTGCAATAATCAATCAATAGTGATAAGCTATTTTAATTAATAATATCATTAACAATGAATATTTCAATTATTAACATGTAGCAATTTAAGCATATCTATACTTAATTCATAATATACTTTACAATACTCAACTAATAGTGATGTATGCATATTGGTTAATAATAGCAATACATCTTGCATATATTAATTTAAGCATATGTGTATTTAATAAATATAACAAATCATTTTTTAATAATAGTTATTTAAATAATTATATTAGTATACATCTATTTTGAATATACATACATTTATATTTTAATAACAATAGCAAATTATATTAATTAAACACACATGCATTTTAAAATTATAAATTAAGCATATTTAATTAATGACAACATTATCAATAAGTAGCAGTTTAAGCACGAGTATATTTGAATTACATAAAAATGTTACATTGAACAATAATACTAATTTCTCGCATGTAAACATAAGTATGTCTAAGGCCAGTTTAGATAATAATTTACAACATGTAACATTACAGTGAATATGTACAACTTTCCCAGCATATTAAAAACATATTTAGTGATGTATTTTGCACATTTTGTTTAAATTAGCCCAAGGCATGCATTCATTTATGCATACAGCATCAAAAACATGCATGCAAGCGTGTGCATCACACTTCGCAAAAAAATACGTTAAACTTATTTTCCTCATTATTTGAACTGTACAAACTCAAATCTGACTGATGCATCTCTGGTTAAAACGATTTCATGGTAAATTCAGCAGAAACTCAAACTTTGAATGAAATCAAATCCCACGTAACTCTCAGTGAGATCAGTAAACTCAAACAGCTCATGTCTGCGTACAGTAACGTGTCATATCTGACCGATTAACCCATCCAGTGCCTTTCAGCTCAGATACACGCCTTAGCTCGACGATGACACGGAAACAGCATTCACTGTTTATACATTCAATCTTCAAATCTGGATTCATGCTAGCCTACTCTGCATCAAGCTAGCACTAACAGCACACAGCTAGCACTTTACCGAGCAACACACAGCGTGAGAAAGCGCGACTCTTACCGGGAATTTCAACTTGCAGACTCACGGCTCTCCATGCTTTGGCTTTTCTAGCGACGTCTTTATATGAATTTATTGTAGAATTGTATAACTCAGGATAGTCGGACACCGCTGCTATTAACCTCTCCTCCATTGTTGTTAGCATTGGGCGGCAAGTGTTTCTAGCTAATAGCGGTGTGTCAAGAGACATGAGCGTCACTTCCGGTAGAGGGCGCTCGGTGGCCCAGAAATCCGAGTTCAGGTTGATTTTAGTCAAATGTCAGCATACAAATATGTCTTCTTGAGGGGATTGCTTTAAAACAATTTATATATTTTTTTAAATATATTACTAACAAGAATTACTATGGGCTCCACAATTAGAAATCTACCATAGTGGATTCACTATATTTTGATGTTAGAAATGCATCTCTACTAATCAAAAACGGCTGTGATTGGTTCATTTTGACCAGCGCTGAGAAATGTAACACGTACCACGTGACAAATCCACGCGCCGTTAGTGGTCATGAGGGTAAATTACACTTAAAGTGCCACTATTGAGCCTTTTCGAATATTACCTTTCATGCAGTCATGTAGCAGTATGTGAACATAAACTTTTAGCAAAGTTTAGCAAAGCCGACAGTGCACGATAAATAAAGTTATTGTCTATTAAAAAAAAAGCCAGTTTGCAATTGACCTATCGGTAAGCCCCGCCCCCCTTAGTTACTGTTGCTCCCTCAGACAAACAAACTCTTTCAATGACAGCTGCAGTGTGAAAACATTGTCCCACGATTGTTTTGCACAATTTTGGACACAGGGGGCCACCAAATGGGAATTAAATAATCCATGGAGGGATTTATAAAACATTGAAACATAAATACGGTGGGTAACTCGAAGCGAGGGTTTACACATCACAATGCAGGATCAACACTATTCATGTCTCGCAGGGTAAGATTAAATTCATGTACATTTAACCAGTTTAATATGGAGAGGCACTGAAATGTAGAGCTTCGTGTATGTGCTTTTGACCTACACTGTATAAGATGTGAGAATAGTCCGCTATTTAGGTTTGTACGTTAACATGGACTCAATAATTATAACTTGCTGAAGCACAAGATAACATTAACGTGCTTGAGCAGATGAAAGTGTACGTTTTTGTATTCATTTGTATTGGGGTAGAATACTTAGGGACATTATGCTCTGTTTTGTTTGGATTCAGGAAATGTAATCAAATAAATGATATTGCCTATCCTCTCAGAGTACTTAAACACTGATTACAGGTACATCGTTTTTTTCCATTTTTGATGCATAAAGCCCATAAAAAAGAGCTTTGCATCTTCCAATGTTTTCTCTATGGTGCTGAAACCTAAAGATGTCTTGAGTTCTGCTCCCCGTGCAACTGATACTCGACTGTCATTGGCTAGTCTGCGTTCGAGGGGAGGGGCGTACTGAACGAGTCGTCAATACATTTTTTTTTTTTTAAAATTATGTACATATTAATACAAACATATGCATCTCACAACAGTAGTACAAATAAAATAACAAAAACAAATGAAAAAGGGTATACAAAAAAAAAGTCAAAATAAATAAATAAAAAAAATTTGCCAGAGAAAAAGTAAAAATATTTAATTAACCAAATTAAACTGACATAATGCTTCATAGGTCTTTTTCGCTTTTCTGTTTCTAATATTTTGCAAAGTAATACCATATTGTTTAATTTCTTTAAGAAAATGTTCACATTTTGGCTTAGCTTTAGCCCATTTCTTGCATGAATATGATACTTTTCAAGTAAAATGATTAGCTGTGTAAGAAAAAAAATTGTACTTCTAGAATCAATGGTATCTTGTAAAAAAAGAAAAAAAAAGAAATCGAATCTTATTCTGTTACAGCTGTACGTCACGAAGTAATACATATGCATAATGTCCGCCCATGTCTGTCATTCGCGCTGTATGCTGTAGACCAATCACAAAGGACTACGCCATCTGACCAATCACAGCAGAGAAAGGCGGGGTTTAGAGAGACTGGTTCTTCGAAAGAGTCGTTAAGGAATCATTTAAAAACTAGGTAAAACTAAAACTATTTTTTGAGAAAACTAAAGTGTTTTTGACCTTACATGCATGTAAACCTGTTTTAGGACACTCATAAAACAATATTAGCAACCTTAAAAATAGCATAACCGGAGCACTTTATACAACGGCACTGAGACACTTTAATATATTGAATTTAAGTTATTTTAAATTGTAGAAATATGATTTAGAAGCATGGTACTTGACCAGTCAGAAATAACAAACCCCCCGTTTTAGATAAATACTTCATAATGCCACTGTAGCCTCGTGATCTATTTAAAAAATAATATAATCTAGCTGTTAGAAGTAGCGAGTTATCTGCGCATGCGCACCCTTCAGTCACATGTTGCATTACCGAGGTGCAAGTTGGGAAATGTAGTATGCGTAAGTGGCCTAAAATTGAGTGCTGCTCAACTTTAAATCTAAAAGAATAATCATGATGATTTTGGACATGGAGGAACCAACGTTTTTTTTTATTTGTGTATCAGATTTTAAATGCCTCCAATGCTTAGTGTGATGGCCATAAAGAAAATTCACAATTCATGTTGTTGTTTTTTGATCTTCTAGATGCATTATTCATTAGAGTTGTATCCTTCGTTCTGCTCCCCTTTATATCGTAGCGTTTCTTCCAGGGTTTGTTGTGGAGTCAGGTCCTGCACATGTGTGGCTCCATACGGTTTGCTCTCAATGTTTGACAGGTTGATTCTCTCCTCATCTTTCACAGCGGTGCTTACGGACAAAACATTCTGCACAAACACAACACTCAGTTATATATTTAACCATCTATAAACAATGTAACAGTTTATGACATTTCACATGAACTATTTGTATTTTCAATGACAAGTGTCTTCTTCAAAATAAAAGCTCAATAGATTTAGTAAACAACCTTCAACTAAATGCTTTGAGGCTTCATTATTGTTCTTCAGATTTGTGTTTTGGATGATTTAAGAGTCTCTCCAAAAAAAAATCAAGCAAAAAAATACCCTTTCTGGCTTTATTTATATTTAACTTTGATAAGAGTACTGTTGAAAGTTTTAGGAGACTTGCTACCTTATGTTCTCTTTCATACTGGTCAACAGCATACTGATATTTGGCAGCGTTCAGACCCAGCAAACCAGCCATTTTCTCTCCAAGAAAATCACAAACTACAGAGAAATTAAGTTATGATGCGCTATAAGATATTTCTGGTATAAATGACAGAGTTTAACACAGTGGTGTACAATAGCATGTCTGTATTATCTTGTAGCATGCGTAATCATTAGAATGTGTCTTTAGATATACAAAAACTGTATTCTACATCACACTTAAATCTTCAGTAAAGACATTATATAACAATGTTTACATGCACAACATTCCTCAGTCATTTACTAATCTATTCAAAGGTGAAACGAAACTTCAGCGCATGCGCAGCGCTCAATCAGCGCGTTCAGAACGAACGGAGAAAGCCACCGATTAAGAAACATTTTTGTCATGTCAGAGAAGCTTTTTAGCACTTACAATAATTCAGTGTTCCCCACTTATGTAAACAAAAATATGCGATGTACGGACACATACGCACGTCCTGCGTATGCAAGGTATTTTCAAATCGGATTACATGCTTAATTCTTCTGATTATTTAGGTCTACACCACCATTTAATTCGAATCAAGCTAATTCGGATACTTTGATGTGTTTACATGAAGGCTTCTCAGTCCGATTACTAACAGAATATTTGGGTGCATGCAAATCGATCTTGACCTCTGACATGAAAGTTCGTTCAGTCATTATTGGGGTCACCGGATGCCCATTTTACACAAGTTGATATTATTCTTCAGGGTCTTAATGAAGGGGATCGGTGCATTCACTTCAAAGCGAAGGTAACATTAATCCTCTGCGTCTTCAGCAGCTCAGGAGCAACTGATGACTGCTATATTCATTATTACATTCAATAACAGAACGACGCAATCGCTTAATGTGAGACATCTTGTCTTCCTGCACCGGAGGCGGACAGCTCTCAGCTCACTCAGGGGGCGGGGCTAAGGTAAAACGGTGCTGTCAATCAACTCTTGTGGGAGGGGCCTGATACTGACAGGAATCTCAGAACAGCCTGATTTCAGAAACAGGATTTTAAAAAACCACTGGGTGGATTTTTATCATTATAGGATGGATGTGTACACACACTTCCAACACACATTTACATTCAAACAACTTGAAAAGTGAATTTTGCATCCGATGACCCCTTTAAACCAAGACGACGAAAAGAGCGCAAATAAGTACAAAATTAACCAGCTTTCTCAAACAATTAAATTTAACGGATGCCAACACGGTCTTTTAAGATGTGCAACACAAACAACTCGAAAAAAATTTAGCATCCGATGACCCCTTTAAAAGAACCTTTTAATATTAAACAATATTCTTTTATGAATATGTAATATTAAATTACACCTGTGAGTGACCATCGATATGTAGTGTTTTCCATGTTTTTCTTACATAGCAAGGACTTTCTCAAAATCTGTGTTCCCCAAAACCGAGAATAATCCTTCCATGTCCAGCTTCCCTAAACAGAGAAATATAAAACAATTTTACATATGCATTTAGCAGACGCTTTTATCCAAAGCGACTTACAGTGCATTCAGGTTATACATTTTCATTAGTATAGGTGTTCCCTGGGAATCGAACCCACAACCTTTTGCGCAGCTGACGCAATGCTCTACCACTGAGCCACAGGAACACAGACAATCTTTGGTTGTTTTCATAGCTGCCAGAGAATATATGATTTTGAGTGATGCATCCCCGATACTGACCGTGTCAGAAGCACCGGGCGCTTGATGAAGCTGATGCTGTGCAGGCTCCTCTTCCTCGCTCAGAGTCTCTCCGCTAGAGAAATGAAGCACCTTCACCTGTCGGGGATCGACGTCTCTCAGCGGCTCCTGTACGTCAGGATCCAGGGTTTGAGTCATTACCATCAAAACTAGACTTTTCTTCTTCTTCTTAAAAACGTCATCTTTTATTTTTCAATATGTAATAAGACACATCACAAGAGCATTTAAGCATCGTTTTGTTCTCTCCGTTATGCTGCAAAAATATTTAGGCCTACATTTAAGATTTAAGTATTTGACTTGCATATCAAATTCCATCAAACATAAACTTAAAGTGATACATATTTTTGTCGGTCATACATAAATGAAAGAGTTATGATTTCACTCCAAAAATGTGTTATTTGCATTAATTTGGTTTTAATCACATTTTAAAAATGTATGTATATAAATAGCTTAGAATCAGCATACATTAATTCACCGCCAAAATTGAATTTATTCAGTTAAAAGTATGAACGTGGTTTAAATATGACTAGCATTCATTTTATTAGCACTATTAGAGAAATCGGAGCCGTTTCATTTATATGTACGACTGCCAAATATGCATCACAATCAAACTGGATGGATTTGATATGCAATTCAAATACATAATTCATGAATTTAGGCCTGAATATTTTGTGAGGAAGTATTTACCAAGGACAGGTGCTGTAATAAGTCTATGTACAGAACATTAAATAAAGGCTTGGTTAAAAAAGCTGACTAACAATCGAGGTCAATACAGACCTGCTGCTGTTGAGATACAGATTTAACTTACGTCTGTGTGCATGCTGGGCCTTTTCCAGCAGAATCCCTCGTGATGTGCTCCTTCGGTCAGAAGAGCTTCAAAGAAATCCTCAAATAATGATTTTTCCTCCCAGTTGGCAGAAGGTTTCCTTCACTATCACAGGAGGAGGTAAATCTCATGCACGCGGATGTTGCGTTACGTCATTCCAGGACACATGAACGGCATTTGCTGACGTAGACGTATGAGCATATAATCTTGATATACTTGTATTGCTAGTTTTGCAAAAAGATCACATGACTTGAACATTCTGGAGAACAAATGCAGCACAAAACAAATAGTTGACACGTTTTAATGGGAAAAACCATTAAATGCATGACTGTTTGTTACAGGTTGACATCGTAATCTGTAAGTATACATGATGATGAATACATATCCATAAATCTGCATAGATGACAAAATGAATAATTACAAAAACTCAAAGGTGATCATCATGGAGTGTCATCTTTCAATGCCAGAGAAAGTCTTGTGTTAAATAAATATACAGTAATATATCTGACAATCATTGACCCTTAATAAGTACACAAGCTCTTTGTTTTCAGTATGCCGATGCGTATGAATTAAAGCAGGGACCAAAGTAATAAGTGAGAACATTTAGTGATCTTTCTGTACGTGTACCGGTGTGAACGTGCATGTAGTGTTGGAGAAGCACCAGTGTCACGTCTCCTAACTCAAACACGGTTGAAGATATTCAGACAAATATCAGTGTTGAGCTTACAGAAGAAACTATCAAATCAAACCAGCAAAAACAGCTTGAGATCGAGTTCCTTACGTCATGTACAGCACATGTTTGGATTATTTGAACAGGTTTCAAATCATTTTTTCATAAATGACTGTAAATATATACACACATGGAAAAGAAGTTGATATTAGAAGCTTTAATCAGGCCGAAGCTCATGGCACTTCACATCTTCACCCGTTTAATTCTGTTAACGAGGATAGTTTTAATGAAATACTCTGAGCTAGTCAAATATAACTAAATCAATCTGTTCTTTTCATACCAAAGCCCAACTAAAACATCCTCCCGCTAACAAATACTAATCATACAGCAGATATTTCAAGTGCAATAAGTGAGTGATTAGTAATAATCGTTTATCTTAAACTCTGTTGTAGTATTTTGATATTTCTTTAGTAAATCACAGCAGTCCAGAAATTATATTTAGCATGAAGCCAATTTTTCAACTATTTATTGCATTATGACATTATATTCATGACAATATATCATTATATGATATACACTGTATTCACGACAATTAAGCACATTTAAACCGCATAATATATATATATATATATATATATATATATGTGTGTGTGTGTGTTTCGAAAATGTGCTTAATTGTCATGAAAATAATGTTATAATGCAATAAATCTTAATGGTTTTCATATATTTTTCTTCAAATTTTGGGGTCAAATCTGATATTTATTTCTGAAATTCACATAGTTAACATTACATTCACATGCTAACATAATGATAACATTTGCATTAATCAATGGATCGTTTTAATAGTTCATTTCTAAAATAAAAATATTATTTGATTACTTAAATTGAGAGAGCTATAGAAGTTATTATCCAATCAATGGAGCCAATAAACCTTAAACACCTCTATATTCTGCTACAGAGAGCTAATCAGGTGCAGTCTAATGATTGAGTCTGGGTTACGCAATCCTTCATTAGAACATGTCGTTTGTAGACGAAACAGCTTGAACAGAATCCCAGCACGAGACGGACGCCACGGTTATATCACTATGTTATATTGGTATATATTTGATACTCCTCCGGATCATGCTTCACCTGGAGTTTAAGACACGACGCAGCCCGTGTCCTTCTGCGGCTTCAGATCCGGCTCCTTCACCGGCTTGATCTCCTCGTCGCGCTTCGCTTTAGCCTGGAGGGGGAAACGTTAATACTTTACGTGCTAAAGTCAATGTATAGTTAGGTGTAAAAGCGGTTTCTTTTGCGGATGAGACATGGCAGTCAGTATTAGGTGTCCACTAAGAGCAGATACAGAATGCTGTCTAATGTAAAAATACTACCAAAATCACTTTTATTTGCACATAAATGTCTAGCTTTTATCCAAAGCGACAGGTTATACATGTTTTGTCAGTACATGTGTTCTCTGGGAATTGAACCCACAACCTTTTACGCTGCTAACGCAGTGCTCTAACCACTGAGCCACAGGAACGCATTTATATTTAATATACTATTAATTATAAATATATGTTATCTACAGAAGACCTACTAAAATGCCCTTCAGTGTAACAATCAGCATGATGCCTTTGATTCATTCAATCACGTTTTACATCTAAAGCTTGATAAAACTAAGTATATGTTGTTCTCAGGTTCAAAAAAATTTGATACAAATGTATCCTCTCTTCAGACCCTACAAGCT
>QVTF01006017.1:0-27995 GCA_003573665.1 Oxygymnocypris stewartii | reverse complement strand
CAGTTCTAGTGATTTACCATGAACAACTGAATACTTAGTGTTAGGATATAACACCCAATACTACCCCCCCCCCATTAAACCTATATGTTTTGTTAGTCTATGTGTGAATTATCCCTATGCACGACTCACTTCAATGCTTAAGACAAGGTCATCTCCTCGCTATCCTCACCTGAAATATAGAGCGGCATCCATCACACCATTAGCTGTTTGTACAGACCTGTTTCTCACTATCGCTGTTACTACAATTGTTGCAAATAAATGTATATTTGATATGAAAGTTATACGTGCTCTGGTCTCAACTTTGAAATGTGCCATCTCTTGTTTGGACACTGCAGGTTCTCACATAATTAAACACATTTCTCGCCTATGAAACTTATTTAAACTTCATATGAAATGCACGATGAAAATGCATGTAATATATTACAAACAACGCTCTCACTAGCTTTAAAATGAACGGCGAGGACTTGCCACCCTGGGACACATGATTATAAATGATAAAAGGACTTCTCTGAAGTGATTATTGTTGTATGTAGTCTTTGCCAGCAGATTTGAGGAAGGGCCAGTGGCACAGCAGGACAGCCCTGGGCTCTTAGGCACAAATGATTTAACGGGCCCTAAACAACAAATGCTAAAAGGTGCTTAGACATTCACTGTATATGCATATGAGGAAAAAACACACCAAACACAAAGCACATTTATATTGGATATATTAATTTGAGTCAGGGATGTGAGATATATTTAGCACACTTAAATATTTCCATAGCTTATTCACATGAATCCTCTTTTCTCATCTATTGTATTAGTAAACAGTAAAAACATGAGCAGACATCAGATGCTCAGCACACGAACCCCTGCAGATGAAGCCAAACTCTTGTTTAGACTGAACACAAGTCATCTCTCAATGCTTCTTTCATCCCAGAGCATCATAGTCAAAGCAAATCAGTGCTTGAATCACATTTACTCAGACTAAACCATATCGACCAGTGACACAGTACAGTGCATTCATGCTCATTAAACCCATCAAACTGATTATAGATTTAATTCCATTTTAAGAAATCCAAAAGAACAGCTTATTATAGAAGCTACTCTTATTTGCATTATAATTGTCCACACATCATATGCTCCTAATAAATGAACACAATGCATCACTATCACTGTAACTTTCTTTTTTAAATAATACTTTAACAATGAGACAAAACAATGACAGTTTTATTCAAAATGCTGCCATCTTCTGGATGCTTTTCATAATAACAGCATGTGGCGCTGCTCATATATACTGAATGAAACAGACTTTATTGTAGTAAAATAATCACTCTCTCTCTCTCTCTCTCACACACACACACACACACACACACACACACACGCACGCACGCGCACACGCACAATGGTTGACACTGTACATTTTTTGAAAATAAATTAATACTTTTATTCAACAAAGATGTATCGCAACAAGTGATAAAGACTTAAATTGAAGAACTACTTAAAACTTAAATATGATTTCTATTTTTTTTTACATTTGAAATTCATCAAATAACCCTGGACAAAGCATCACAGGTTCCAAATAAAAATATTATAATAAAGAATTATAATACAATTAATAAAATAAAAATAAATAATAAATCAGCATATTAGAACGCTTTCTGAAGATCACGTGACACTGAAGACTGGAGTACCGAAGCTGAAAATACAGCTGCACATCACAGAAATAAATGACAGTTTAAAGTATATTAAAATGGAAGAAAAGACATGCCACAATACAAAAAAGTTTTATTTTGAGAAAGTTCTTTTTAATTTGATATAGTTGATAGTTTAGCTTCTGAATAGTCTACATGGTCGTTATTGATTCCAGTGGTAAATCATAACCATCATTTAGAGCATTACAGTCTTCTGGCAAAGAAGAACACAATAAACTAGACGAGACAGTGATGTGAGCACCTGATATACACACGCTCCAGAGGACCTCTCACATTCACAATCAGATCAATGCAGAAGGACACCAAAGATGAGATGAAGGTCCAAACCCGGATTGAATATGAGAGAGCAAAGGCCAGCTGTACTATTCAAACCCTAGGAAGCCAGAAGAGTCTTATGAGAGTAATGTTACTCAAACCTAAAACCGAGAGCTGACCGAATATCTGCAGCTTCTGTTCAGCTCTCACAGTTCAGATACAGACAGACATCAGTCCTCGCTCAGTTTCTCAACGGATTACACACAACATCTTTCTGAAAGCAGAAGCACACACTACATCTGTAAAACCAGACACTGATTCTCAGACTTTGACGGGAATTCATATTATGGCAGAGGTGTTTGCAAATGTGTTTGTGATATTTTGAATGCAATGAGATGTGAGACATTTTGCATTTTGTCTGTGCAATTGTTGGATTTGTGTGAACATTTTTGAAAAAAGAAACGAAGTTTTTATAATTTGTTATAAGCAGTTGAAAAACAAGCCTGTAATACCTACATGCATCGCTCCATGTTAGCAGCGTCGGGGGTCATGCATTACAAGTAACGCGAGTTACGTAATCAGAACACTTTTTAAAGTAACTAGTAAAGTAATTTTCATTATAAATTATAAAGAGTTCATTATAGAGTACATTTTTCATATAAGCCCCTTTCCAAGACTGACAGCTCTCCTGTCGTCATGTTGAGAGAAATCAGGAGTGAATGCAGACATGTGTGCACACAAACATATTCAGTATTCCTCAAAATCTATAAAACACACAATAACTAAACATGTTACATAACACAAACATCCCTATTTACTGTTTAATCCCATTTTATTAAGCAATGTCTCTGATGATCCAATTCAACCATACTAATAAACAAAAATGACTTTAGAGAAACATAACATTTGTTTTTTTTTTAGGCTACTGGCGTGTTGAACTTTCTTCTCCTGCGTCATATTCTTCATGCGATCCAGAACGGCATGAGCTGCGTCCTTACTGTACAGACATGAATTCACATTCCCTTCAGCCTGATGCTTGTTCATTGCACTTTTTTACATTTGCAAAAAATTGACGTTTTATATTAAAAACCCAGCCAAGACGAGAAAAAAACATTACGCAAAAGACACTAAGTAATGTAATTAGTCACTTTTTTAGTGAGCAATGCAATACTCTACACTGCATATTAGATCTGACCATACAAACCTGCACTCTTCGACAAATAAACACTAGAGAAACTCTTCAAAGCACACTCAATTAACACTAGCTGTAGCTGATCATGACGGAGAACTTCAGGTTCATTTGGGTTCTTAAGATAAAGCTGAAACAGAGCCACCGAGCAGGACCGTCCCAGATATCAATACTATTCCCGAGGCCCAGATCAGGCCCACACCGCGTGGAACGATGCCGCTCGGGCGGTCCGCTCCTGATTGCCTGATTTGGGCCACAAGCAAGCCATAGGAAGGCCGCATGTCAGCCATGACAATAAATACATAAATTAAAGCAGAACTGGCTTAAATAAGGCCCACATTTATTATAATTCTGTCCCAGATTTGGCCTTCGGGCAGTCTGGTCCTGTTTGCCAGATTTGGGCCTCGAGTAAACCTTAGCATTGCCACATGTAAGCCAACCAAATAAAGCAAAACTGGCTCTAATGTGGGCCACAGTTGATTTGTATTCTAACTCTGGTCTACCCACATTCCTCATGTGGCCTGCATATAATAGTGGCATTTTGGCTGTGGTCCACATGCAAGCCACATTTGAGCTAATAATGAACCAAATAAACCATAAATATACATTATTTGGGCCACACTAAGCCTTAAGTGAGTAATGCATCAACAATACTAAACATGTATTCCCCAAATGTTCAAATAAGTTCCAGAAATGTCTCTTACTTGATCAAATCATCCTGACCCAGGTTTTGCACACGCAGCAATTCAAACGTCACAGACAAATATTCAAAGACATATTCCAATAATACTTTAAAAATAGTAATAACTGCGTCTCACTCTGACTCTACCTACACAGTAAGTCTGTCAGTGTCACGATACACGGTGTTAAAGAGCGCACGATGAAGATGAAGCGTTATATATCATCAGTGTTGAATCCAAACACAAAGTAGCACAGCAAAGAAGACCGGTAAGACCAGACAAACTCAAAGTGAATTAAGCACTCAGACCAAACAAGGATAATTAACTATAGGCCCACATGAACAGAATAACACAATCAACACAACACGGGAATTAACCAGTGAACAGAGACCGGGACAGTAAGAGTTATCATTATAGTGCACTTCTGTTTTTATGCTGCACAGTACACGTATAAACACTGCCGTTAAAAGCATGTTTCCTTCTTGTATGACTCATATCCAGATCACCGTGCACCAGTTAACTGTGTTGAATCCTAGCCAAATTCCATTAGGCCATATACTTACGATTTCTAATCTGCATTTCTATTAGCCAGTGTCAAGGGCTACATCCGAACCAGAAGTGGCCCTCATGTGTTGTATAGTATATGGGGCTAATGTCAAATGAGGGATACGTTAGGATTACACACTGATTAGCCAATAATGACTGTACTGTATCAGCGTTTTAGGCAAATTTGACAGGAATCGTAAAGGTTTAATGTCTTTAAATATAGTTTATGAGGCCTTACAAATTATGAGAAGAGATAAGGCCTAGAAATTATTTGATTTGTTTAATAAGTGTGATTGTGTTTAATCCGCTACATTGTTTGTGGTTGCATTAATGTATTTTATTTTATTAATGTCTTGTATGGCGGTTGTATGATTAATATGAATGTGTCAGTCTGTGAGAACTTATAATTATGCTTATGTTAGCCTATATTGTTCTGTTAAGATGTTGTTGAAATGAAATGAAAAAGGTAATCAAATTAAACATAATTAAGACAAATCCAGCAGTCATCATTTTGAGGTGATGCGTAAATTTTAACTACGATTTAAAAATAATAATACAGAAAAAAACTAGATTTAGACGGAAACATTTGTGAGACGGGGTAATTGAATAAATCCAGATGTAGTTTGATCTCGAGTGCTGCGGATGATGTGGAATCTGCTGAGGTGATGCTCAAGATCGTTCTGCAGAGGCGTGGCGTCGGTTGCGTAAGCGACGCTCTTGCGTGAGTCTGGCGTCGTTCTCTGCCGCACGTCTCATCCTCTCGCCGAGTCCTGCCCAGCGCTGTCCGCACGACTTTACACAGGTGGGTTCAAGAGTGAGACATTATCCTGCATTGTACTTCAGAGTACGAGTCCTCGCGGGAGAATCAGTAGCGAGTGTGCTGGAGGTGCGGCGCGTCAATGACTAACTTAATGCATTAACGCGAAATGCCCTTGCAGCGTTTGTGAATGTGCGTCGAGTGTCTGCTAGCGTGATCAAACGTGCAAGTGCTGTTTAAAAGTACGACTCTGTCACTAGGTGATCGAAACCGAACATTGCATGAGTGGAAAGGTGACTCTGCTCTGATAGTGGCCTAAACCTGCGCCATCAGTGCATTCATTCACGCCTAGATCAGCGTTTGCATTGTGTTTTGCTCACTCTCATCTAGTTTCTTCTCGGAGAAATGCTCGCATGCATCACGTGGAGTGTGTTTAATGAGCAGGTCTGATTGTAATGTGTGTGTGTGCTGATGGAGGTGTTCATATGTCCGCCAGCATCTGGCCATTTTGAGATGATCGGCTATTACTCTGTAGTTAGAAGATAATGTGGATTTTCTACATGCACGGTCTGTCAGAAGAGTTGAAAGCAGGTGGAATGGCATTTGACTTTCTTACATTTGTGTATGTTCATCAGTAAAGTCAGTGATTTTTCTATGATGTTGATTATGATTTGCTGACTGGAGTCTGTCCGAGATGTGACCTCTGGCTGACCTTCTTGTGTTTCAGACAATGGCTGTTCCTCCAACATATGTAGACCTGGGCAAGTCTGCCAGGGACATCTTCACCAAAGGATATGGTATGAATTATTAGACCTGAATACACACACAAACCTAAGCATGCATGCATAAATAAATGATAAAAAAGTATGTGTGTACATACCACAGAAGCATTAATATGCAGATGAAGTCACGTTAAACCTTATCAATCGAATCATTTAAAAAAATGCTTCTGTTTCATCCATTTAATTTAGTTTGATGTATTGATATTTTAAATCAGAATGATTGACGTATGTGATGTGTTCACTTTGATGTGGCATATGTACCAGACATTTCAGGAGCCAATCATCAGAGGCCTAAACATCATGTGACCAGTCAGTCAATATAGAAGAGCCCGCCCACTTTATCAGCAGCTTTTGTTTCAGAATTATACCATTCATTTATCCAATAGGGAAGCGTTTTGGTTAAAGCGTTATAAGACCTGATCCAAACCAACCAGCTATGAGGCCAATCACAATGTTGCAAATGTTGATTTTAAAGCAAAACAAGTTTTAAAAAATCAGCCAAAAGACAAGACTGAACAGCTTTAGTGAGGGGAAAGCACTACAATCCCATACTCAAACATAAACTCAATAGAGAAATATAAATCTATTCATTTAAAGATGTTGATTATGTACAGTATATAGGGAAATTTACTGCAAAAGATGCATATAGATAGGTTTGAGAGTGTAGGGAGACTTGATTGCATCATTCAGTGTTTTATGGCAATGGGCGGAGCTAAATATATTTTTGGTGTGATTTCGCTTCTCTGATTGGTAGAGATTCACGGGCCGTGCCCCCCCAAACGAGTTACTGTGCCCCCCACTTTCTGTCCTCTCCCCTCCTTTCTAAACCTGAACGATTTCGAAAGCGAAAGTGAAACTAATAAAACGGCGCACATATGAAATTGATTGGACGCTTTAGCGAGCGTAAGTAACTACACGCGATCACAGATTGCACGCTTCTCACCTGAAACCCCCTTCCCCCCCCAAACACACACAACGTGATTTGTGCCCCCCCCTAGAAATTCAAATGCCCCCCTGATGGAGGTGCCCTGGCGCCGGCTCTGGTGTATATTAGGGGTTGCACAGACTAGTGGACTTCAGTGCTCTGCCGTGACGCTTTGAGCTTGAAGTCGACTAGTCCTATAGAGGGCGCTACAGGATAATAAATCCACATTTACGCTCCGTTTCCAAACAGTTAGAATGGCAAATTAATTCATACTCTGAATGCGCTCCACAAGACATGTGTGATTTATATTACTGGATGCTGGAAACTGAATGGTTTTAAACACTTATTACTTAACACTTAGGTAAGTTAATCACGTTCTAATCTAATGCGCTGCTGCACTGTAACGCACACACATAGCTACAGACAGCAGCGCGTACAATACATCACGCGCAGATCACACACACATAGCTACAGACAGTAGCGCGTACAATACATCACGAGCAGATCACACACACATAGCTACAGACAGCAGCGCGTACAATACATCACACGCAGATCACACACACATAGCTACAGACAGCAGCGCGTACAATACATCACGCGCAGATCACACACATAGCTACAGACAGCAGTGCGTACAATACATCACACACACATAGCTACAGACAGTAGCGCGAACAATACATCACGCGCAGATCACACACACATAGCTACAGACAGCAGCGCGTACAATACATCACGCGCAGATCACACACACATAGCTACAGACAGCAGCGCGTACAATACATCACGCGCAGATCACACACATAGCTACAGACAGCAGCGCGTACAATACATCACGCGCAGATCACACACATAGCTACAGACAGCAGCGCGTACAATACATCACGCGCAGATCACACACATAGCTACAGACAGTAGCACGTACAATACATCACGCGCAGGTCACACACACATAGCTACAGACAGCAGCGCGTACGGTACATCACGCACAGATCACACACACATAGCTACAGACAATAACGTGTACAATACATCACGCGCAGATCACACACACATAGCTACAGACAGCAGCGCATACAATACATCACGCACAGATCACACACACATAGCTACAGACAGCAGCGCGTACAATACATCACGCGCAGATCACACACACATAGCTACAGACAGTAGCGCGTACAATACATAACACACAGATCACACACACATAGCTACAGACAGTAGCGCGTACAATACATCACGCGCAGATCACACACACATAGCTACAGACAATAACGCGTACAATACATCACGCGCAGATCACACACACATAGTTACAGACAGTAACGCGTACAATACATCACGCGCAGATCACACACACATAGCTACAGACAGCAGCGCGTACAATACATCACGCTCAGATCACATACACATAGCTACAGACAGTAGCGCGTACAATACATCACACGTAGATCACACACACATAGCTACAGACAGTAGCGCGTACAATACATCACGCACAGATCGCACACACATAGCTACAGACAGTAACGCGTACAATACATCACGCTCAGATCACATACACATAGCTACAGACAGTAGCGCGTACAATACATCACACGTAGATCACACACACATAGCTACAGACATTAGCGCGTACAATACATCACGCGCAGATCACACACATAGCTACAGACAGTAGCGCGTACAATACATAACACACAGATCACACACACATAGCTACAGACAGTAGCGCGTACAATACATCACGCGCAGATCACACACACATAGCTACAGACAATAACGCGTACAATACATCACGCGCAGATCACACACACATAGTTACAGACAGCAGCGCGTACGGTACATCACGCGCAGATCACACACACATAGCTACAGACAATAACGCATACAATACATCACGCGCAGATCACACACACATAGCTACAGACAGCAGCGCATACAATACATCACGCACAGATCACACACACAGCTACAGACAGCAGCGCGTACAATACATCACGCGCAGATCACACACACATAGCTACAGACAGTAGCGCGTACAATACATAACACACAGATCACACACACATAGCTACAGACAGTAGCGCGTACAATACATCACGCGCAGATCACACACACATAGCTACAGACAATAACGCGTACAATACATCACGCGCAGATCACACACACATAGTTACAGACAGTAACGCATACAATACATCACGCGCAGATCACACACACATAGCTACAGACAGCAGCGCGTACAATACATCACGCTCAGATCACATACACATAGCTACAGACAGTAGCGCGTACAATACATCACACGTAGATCACACACACATAGCTACAGACAGTAGCGCGTACAATACATCACGCACAGATCGCACACACATAGCTACAGACAGTAACGCGTACAATACATCACGCTCAGATCACATACACATAGCTACAGACAGTAGCGCGTACAATACATCACGCACAGATCGCACACCCATAGCTACAGACAGTAGCACGTACAATACATCACGCGCAGGTCACACACACACATAGCTACAGACAGCAGCGCGTACGGTACATCACGCGCAGATCACACACACATAGCTACAGACAATAACGCGTACAATACATCACGCGCAGATCACACACACATAGCTACAGACAGCAGCGCATACAATACATCATGCGCAGATCACACACACATAGCTACAGACAATAACGCGTACAATACATCACGCGCAGATCACACACACATAGCTACAGACAGTAGCACGTACAATACATCACGCGCAGATCACACACACATAGCTACAGACAGTAGCACGTACAATACATCACACGCAGATCACACACACATAGCTACAGACAGTAGCGCGTACATCACGCGCAGATCACACACATAGCTACAGACAGTTGCGCGTACATCACGCGCAGATCACACACACATAGCTAGACAATAGCGCGTACATCACGCGCAGATCACACACACATAGCTACAGACAGTAGCGCGTACATCACGCGCAGATCACACACATAGCTACAGACAGTAGCGCGTACATCACGCGCAGATCACACACATAGCTACAGACAGTAGCACGTACATCACACGCAGATCACACACACATAGCTACAGACAGTAGCACGTACATCACGCGCAGATCACACACACATAGCTACAGACAGAAGCGCGTACATCACGCGCAGATCACACACACATAGCTACAGACAGTAGCGCGTACATCACGCGCAGATCACACACACATAGCTACAGACAATAGCGCGTACATCACCCGCAGATAACACACATAGCTACAGACAGTAGCGCGTACATCACGCGCAGATCACACACATAGCTACAGACAGTAGCACGTACATCACGCGCAGATCACACACACATAGCTACAGACAGCAGCACGTACATCACGCGCAGATCACACACACATAGCTACAGACAGCAGCGCGTACATCACGCGCAGATCACACACACATAGCTACAGACAGCAGCGCGTACATCACGCGCAGATCACACACACATAGCTACAGACAGTAGCACGTACATCACGTGCAGATCACACACACATAGCTACAGACAGCAGCACATACATCACGCGCAGATCACACACATAGCTACAGACAGCAGCGCGTACAATACATCACATACAAATCAAACACACATAGCTACAGACAGCAGCGCGTACAATACATCACGCGCACAGAATCATTCAGCGCAGAAATGCATTGTCAACACTGTTCTGTGATTTCTCGGTAAAATAGAAATTGAAAAGTTCAAGCATATATTTCTCAATAACTAAATCCCACAGCTTCACTACTAGTAGAGAGACGCTGCAGGTAGAACCGCTCACTAATGCATGCATTCATATTAATGTAATCATCTGTATGTGATTTAGAACGAGCAGGTGAGAAATATAATGACCTAGAGACTAAAGAACTGATAAAATAAGCTGTTATAGGTGCAATAGTCGTGTGTGCAGCGCTGTCATATTTCATATGTGCACAAGGTGTTTGTCACAGCTCCAGACTTGTTTATTAATGACGTCATCAGCGACTAGTCGAATTCGACTCGACTTTCATCACATAAGTCGTTCAACCCCTAGCGTATACCATCGATTAACAACCTCGTAAATTATAAATTCACATTAAAAATCCATTCGAATGGGATTTTTATCTTTGGCAACCCGACTGCTGCACTTAAAACTCAAGACTATATAAAGTCGTATTATAAAATGGACTGTGAAACTGCGGACGGGTTTCTGGCATGCAATGCTGGGTGGTGTTTTGTGTGTTAGTGATGTTTGTGTGTTTTCAGGTTTTGGTCTCATCAAGTTGGACTTGAAAACTAAGTCAGAGAGTGGATTGGTAAGTAGCCAGTGGATTTCAGTCATAGACAAAGCTTGAAATATTGATGTGATTTCTGTCCAGGGGTGAATATTTCACTCAGGACATTTTAGGAATCAAATCGATTTGTTTAGATTCTTTAGGAAAAAATATCTCAACTAAAGCTGTAAACTATACAGGGAAGCATTACTGTAATATTAAAGATTAAAATTAACAACAGAGCCAACATTTCAAGGTAGAGTAATCAACACTAAAAGTTATATGCAAATATTTAAATTGCACAAACGGCGGTTTGTGTATTTAATATAATTGTTTCTAATCTAATTTGTTTTTGAAATATAAGAAATTTAAATAGTGGCTGTAATAACTTGTTTTCATGAGAGATTTATTATTTATAAAATATATTAATTAAACAAGTTCATTCAATATAATATTACTATGTAATATAGTGAATATCAGTGTTTTAGTATTTTTGACATCCTATTATATAATATATTTAATTAAGTGTTTTTTGTTTTTTTTGGTCAAGTTTTGGTAACCTTTTTTCATTAATTAGATTTTTTTTTATATATATTAATTTTTATTAATTTTATTCGAGTTTTAGCTATTTTCGTGCATCAAGTTAAATGAACTAAAATAAAAATGAGAAATATCTGAAATGAAACATGTTAAAGTTCATTTTATTTGAACACATTTTTTATGGTTTTAGTTTTTGTTAGCTATAATAATCCTTGGGTATATATTTAGCAAAATGCATTTTTCTAGAGCTCTTATTTTCAGGAAAATCGACAGAATTTGAAAGCTTTGTTTCATAACACAAAGCTCATTGTGATTATTGGATGACCGGTGTTACAAATAACGTTCATCAACAGAAAACAGCATGGACTAAAAGATCGATCTTGGGATTTAAGAATCCATACGGTTGCATCAAAATGAATATTAATTAACAGATATTGTCAGAGATAATAACCCAAAACTACAACATCACAAAGGACAGAATTAATCTTTGGCCCTCTAAAGCATATATTGACCATCAACACAGACATGGAAGGGCTCCACGTGTTTTCAGACTTGTTTGCAGTAATTGACCCATGGATGTTTATCTTGGAAAAGTGTGTGTGTGTGTGTGTGTGTGTGTGTGTGTGTGTGTGTGTGTGTGGCGGATGTCCTCGTCTGACTCCAGCACTGCAAACACTGTCATAAATGTGACAAAACTATCAGAGTTCAGTAAATCTGAATTATAGACAAGTTTACGCAAAATTGGATTTTACAATGCATTTTAAAGTTTTTTACTACCCAAATTCTGTACATTTGGTTTTAAAAATTGATGAATTTTATAGATGTGTATTTGTTTTAAATAACAGATTTTTTTGTTATGAATTCTTAAGGTCATTGCACACAGTCTGAAGTTTTCGTATGCGTTTTTTTGTTCATTATCCTAAAAATTAGTCACAGACGGAAACCTTGCACACGGAGTCCGATGCGTATTAATTAATCCATTGTGAAAAAATGTGCAAAACAGTACTAAATGTAGTCTTACAGCAGTGAGGATAATTTTGTTGTCCTCTCGCTTCTTAAAAAGAGAAAAGGAAGCATTGGGTCCATCCAATCCTGAGATATAGAGTGGACGGAGAGGGAGCAGCGGGATTATCACGGGCGAATCAACGTTTACTTCAGGATGTCAGGGGCTCGGTTTGATGCTTTGGTAGCGATACTGGAGCCACATATTAAAAGAAGACCACCAGTTTCTGTGAACTCTGTGTGCTGCGAGATGAAGTGGATGAACTTGACAATCGCCATTCTGGATTTTGGTATTCGCTTGTACGGTGGCTCTGAATTGTCAAAACACCTGAAAACACTTGCTACAGATGCGAAAAACTCTATATTATTTTTTTTGTGACGGACAAAAGGCAGTGTGTAAATGTGATTGACACAACGTGAGCTCGCATTTATTTTTCAACAAGTGATAATTTCGGACTCAGTGCGCAATGGTCTTTAGATTACAAGTATCAATTTTTCACAATAAACTTCCAAGTTTACATAATAAAAAAAAATCATAATAAATAAAAAATCGGAAATAAAAAATTAGAAATAAAAAAAATTGAAAAAAAAAAATTGCAATAAAAAAATTCAAAATTCAAAAATTCCAAATTCCAAAATTTGGAATTCAAAAATGTGAAATTCGAAATTCAAAAATTGGAAATTCGAAATTCTAAATTTGAAATTCAACAATTCTACATTCAGAAATTCAGAAATTCTAAATTCTAAAATTCTAAATTCTAAAATTCTAAATTCAAAAATTCTAAATTAAAAAATGTTACATTCTAAATGCAGTGTGCCGTATTTGTTCTCCTGGTGCTGTAGGAGTTCAAGAGCTCCGGCTCGGCTAACACAGAGACCAGCAAGGTAGCAGGAACGCTGGAGACCAAGTACAAGTGGGCAGAACACGGCCTGACCTTCACTGAGAAGTGGAACACCGACAACACTCTGGGCACAGAGATCACTCTGGAGGACCAGGTACGAGACACGCAAAACTGAGCTACACTTGATTAGATATGAATTACATTCTCGTCATTGAACACGAATGCTGCTCTCTCTTCCTCAGCTGGCTAAAGGGCTGAAGCTGACGTTTGACTCCTCCTTCTCTCCGAACACTGGGTATGCGTCTGTGCTCCAGTACAATCGATGCCACTGTATTGCCGTTTGGCTTTTCCAGTAATATATAAAGGGAGGGATGCATTCGGTTTTGGTTGAGAGAACTGCACAATTTGTAGAATTGCAATTTATTAGTGTTTTAATTTTGCCAACATTTAATGATATGCTTTAGGATTTACAGCAGCAGCAACAACAATAATAATCATTCATTTTTTTATATTTATTTTACTGTTGTAATTGAGAATTGCAATTTTTTATTTTACATTTTTAAATGTATTGCCTTCTCTCTCCTGATATAAAATGTATTTGTGATTAAAATGCAATAGTAAAGAATTTTCTGGGATTCACAATTTGGCCAAAATTGGGGTTTGCTTATATGAAGATGATAATTATAATATAATATTTATTATTATTATTTATTTATTAAAAATATTTAAAAATGACTAACAAACTAAATGAGAACTATTGCTTTGTAGTGGTGTTATTATTAATAAATACAAATATTAGAATTGCTAAAGACAAAATGAAAAAATATTACTATTGCAATATTTCACTGATAAATAAATAAAAAATTATATTTAATATAAAAGATGGCATGATTTTGTATAATGACAGAAATAAAAAATAAAACATATGCAATTATACAGAGTATAACCAGACTAATATCTTCATTTTATAGCTAAACCACCAAACATTATTTTCATTAATAAGCGCCTCATTAGATGCTTGTGAAGAAGGTTGATGCATGTTTAGTTCATGTTAAAGAGACTCGGGATCATTTCCATTGAACTGAGACGCTGTAAACACCAGCGGATCATGAGCTGCTGACGTGTAAATGAACACAGTGCTGCGCTTCACTCAGAAATACACAGTTATTTCATCAAATCTGAGCCTTGTGATTTAATAATCACACTTCGTTTAGATCAGTCGTGCAGCTCGAGTTAAACAAGCGTGTGAGACTCAAGCGTTGTATTAATACTGTATCACTTGATGACAGACTTGCATTCACTAACTTCCCATAGCAAGAAGAGCGGGAAGATCAAGAGCAGCTACCAGCACGAGCACATCAACCTGGGCTGTGACGTGGACTACGATATCAACGGCACCGCGGTGCACGGAGCCGGGGTCGTGGGCTTCGAGGGCTGGCTGGCCGGATACCAGATGACCTTCGAGGCTGGGAGGAACCGGGTCACCCAGAGCAACTTCGCGGTGGGCTACAAGACCGACGAGTTCCAGCTCCACACAAACGTGTATGTACCAAACACAGTCTCGTCAGACCTGCTCTGTGTCTCCAGCAGTGTCAAGGGTAGAGAGGTTGGTTATTTTATATGCGTTTATTCCCGGGCGATTGGATTTGTGAAGGGCTTTGCAGCGGGAAGCGGCACGATGATGTCTGGAGCTTGTTTCTGTCATCGAAGCTCTAATCTTAAGGAGTTGTGTTTAGCAGTGTATTTATTTTAATAATCAGATTAATTGATGCAATAATCAACAGGTTTGTCTTTTAGCTAAATAGTTAATTAAAGTTAATTAAAAAACATTTGTGACCCTGGTCCACAAAACCAGTCTCAAGTGTCAATTTTTCCAAATTGAGTTTTATGCATCAGCTGATTCAATTATATTTCCATTGATGTATGGTTTATGATACAAATTTTTGAAAATCTGGAATCTGAGGGTGCAAAAATATCAAAATATTGAGAAAATCACCTTTAAAGGTGTCCAAATGAAGTTCTTAGCAATGCATATTACTAATCAAATATTAAGTTTGAATATATTTACGGTAAGAAATTTACAAAATATCTTCACTTAATATCCTAATGATTTTTGGCATAAAATAAAAATGTATAATTTTGATCCATACTATGTATTTTTGGCTATTACTACAAATATACCCCAGCGACTGAAGACTGCTTTTGTGCTCCAGGGTCACATTTGATATAGGATTTGGTAGAAATGGCAAGACAGACATTGAATTAAACATGCTATTTTTGAAGTAGTGTTTTCTTGTAAAAATACTGCAACCCTACCCTGCATAAAAATGCCTAACCCTAACATCAAAAAAAAATATTTATACTGTATGCATGGTTTATGCGGGTCTTTAAGTCATAATTAACTCTTCCACAAATTAAGGCCTTGGCATTAAATGTTGCATTCACTACAAAAATGTGTTGTTTTAATTCCCCCCCCCCCCGATACAAATATCTAAACTTCCTAAAAATCATCTTTCCCATTAAGACGCTTGACCTCTGACCCTCTTTCTGTACAGTCTGAATTTCTGCATTTTGAGTTTCAGAGTTTAGATTTGTGAACTTCAGAATATTGAATTTGGTGTTCCGAATTTCTTCATCTTGAAAACTTGAAGCTTATTGATTAAAAACTGGATACTTGCAGTCTAATAAATTCAGAACAAAAAGAAATTGCTTTAAAACATCCTACTTTTATTTGAGATGCAAACTGAAGATAGATATGAGGTCTTGTTTTCTGAGACTCTGTACAAAATTAAGTGAATTTATGCGTAAAGCAGAACAAATATCTGTCAGTGGGGAAACCCTGTGTATGTTTATCTCTGTTGATTGAAACGTGGTTCAAATTGAACTCTCCTTTGGAATAGAAGTGTAGTCAAACTGTTGTTTTGCTGTTATGTGATTTAGTGAAACTGTGTACTTATGAAAGAGCATTTTATTGATAAAAAGATGTTTTAAATTCACAGGAATGATGGAACAGAATTCGGCGGCTCCATTTACCAGAAAGTGAACGATAAGCTGGAGACGGGGGTCAACCTGGCCTGGACCGCCGGGAACAGCAACACACGCTTCGGCATCGCGGCCAAGTATCAGATCGATGCCGACGCGTCCTTCTCGGTACGTGGAACGAGCATCGCCACTTTGAGTTTTTTGGCACCTCCTTGCATAATGATGACCGGTTGCACCGACCCTTTATATTTGTGCATATGAAATGAACAACAGTGTTGATGAATGTCACACATGTAGCCTAGCAGAATGAGATCAGAAATACAAAATGTGAGGTTGAAAAACACTCTATATAAGTGGTAATGCTTTTTATGAAACCAGTATTTATGATGCATTATAAGGGTATTCTTAATGCATGCATAATGCTTTATGTTGTATCATCAGATAAATAATCATAGCAACAGTTACAATGTAACATTATAATACGTATCTATTGTGGTTATAACTCCATGATGCATTGATGCACAATAATGCGATGCATTGTAACACCAGATAAAGCCTGCCTTTATAATGTATCATAAAGAGTATTCTTCACGCATTATATGCACGCTAATAAAACGCCTTGTAATGCGTCGTCATCTCGTGAATAATCATAACAGCAGTAATACATGTAATGCACATTTAAACCGAATCAGATTAATTCCGATCAGCACATTAATAAACGGATCTAGTGTAAATGTAGCCTAACAATGAGGAGTCTGGATGAGATGTGAAGCATGCTCTGTTAGGAAAGGCCTGGTCATCACATATAAGCCCATGCTATCTGAAGGAGCTGAAACCCAGTGCTATTATATTTGTCTTCAGTGACTTTACAGTCAAACGTGTTATGTCTGTCTTACAGGCCAAAGTGAATAACTCCAGCCTCGTCGGCCTGGGATATACTCAGACCCTGAAGCCTGGTGAGTATGTGTAGATGCGAGTTTATTAAAGCTGTGGAAGATGCCTGTTCCTCTGCTCCTTCTGGGACCGTGTGTTTGGGCTACATCCACATGAACCTGTCCTGGAGACATTATGACTTCTGTCCACACACAGACATTTTTGTCCTGCTTTTTAAAGAAGCTTTTCGTGGCTGAATTTGAATAGTCTCTTGCAGTTTTAAATGAAGTCATATGATATATTGTACCTATAGATATCCATGGATGTATTGTTGTGCCTAATGTTCATTTTTAAGAGTGCTGATAAATATTGCATATGAATATTACATTCAGTTATAATCATTACACTCCAATGACAGTCTTACTGTTACAATTGCATGTTACATCGCAAAGATGGCAGAATATTTACTTGCAATTGCTGTCATGCCGCAAAAGATGCCAGTTGCATTTTAGATCATACATTACCGGTCTATATTCATCGTAATTATTATTATTTTTAGTTTTTGAAAGAAGTGTCTGCTGCTCTCCACGGCTGCATTAATTTGATCAAAAACAGTAATATTATGAAATATTATTGCATTTTAAAATTAAGTTTGTTTTCATGTACATGACAAGTTGGGAATTAATACAAATCTATTTTAAAACCATATTTTATCTCATGTTTCCACAAAAATGTTGGGCAGCGTAACTGTTTTCAACATTTATAATAATCAGAAATGTTTCTCGAGCTTCATATTATTATGATTTCTGAAGATGATGTGACACTGTAGACTGGAGACATGATGCTGAAATACAGTTTTGATCACATAAATAAATGAGATTTGAACAGATGTTCACATAGAAAACAGCTATTTTAAATGGCAATAGTATTTCTCAATAGTACTGTTCTTTCTGTGTTTTTGATCAAATAAATGCGGGCTTGATGACGTGTTTTAAGAGCATTAAAAGTCTCGCCGATCCCGATGGTTTTCAGTAAGCTCTCTTGTATCTGATCTTCTCCTCTCCTCTCGGTCCGGTCCAGGTATTAAGCTGACCCTCTCTGCTCTTCTGGACGGGAAGAACATTAACGCCGGCGGTCACAAGCTGGGTTTGGGTCTGGAGTTCGAGGCATAGGAAGCTGAGGATTGCAACAACCCTGACTTGATTTCTTTTCTTGACACCTATCCTCACACATCTTGTTTCTCTTAGATGCCCTGGCCAAGGAAGAGCACTATACTCGGTCTAATAATGCGTTAGTGGTGCTCACTTTATCAGAGAGTGTATTTACTAGCTCACACAGAATGCAAAGTTATAAATGTATTTTCACTACACTAATGTTATTTATTACAGTGTTGTTCATGACAGAATATTTAATTCTTGGGAGACGTTTACATCAGACAACACTAATATTAGGCCACAATATTCCTGATCTACCCCAGCAAAGCTCGAAGGAAAGGACCGAGGACACTCGTCTTTAGTTGTAGACGCCAGACCTTTGTGTGCGTTTGTGTGTTTGTCTCGTCTGTGTGAGTGAAGACACGTCATTGTTTTCTCGTTACTGTCTGTACCTTTGACCACTCTTTCAGCTCTCCCTGAACGAAAGGAGATTGGAAACATGCTTCTGACGTATCGGGGAGAGCAGAAAAGATCTGATAGGTGTAATGTTTTTAAGTGTAGGATTGGAGTACTGTGGACTTCACAGTATGGATGCTTTCAGTTCATTCTCACCCCTCTCACGGACCACACTACTCGACTCGGCAGTTTGCTTTCTTACTCTTGTTGCATATAATCGCTAGTATTTGTCTTAAATGTGCAGTTTTCACTTTTTAAGAGGTTGAAGTACATGCACAAAGACTTTGGCATTGCTTTTTTTTTTCAGTGCATGTCGCATGTATTCAAGGTGCATGTAAAATACAAGAAATACACCTCTTTTTGTTGATTTGTTTGCTTCAAATGTCCTCATTTGTAAGACGCTTTGTGTAAAAGCATCTGCTAAATTAATACATGTAAAGAAATCTCCTGTTTTCACACAAAAAAAAGGTCAAGAGCACAAAAAGCTGTATTACTTAAATTAATATCCATTGTATTTATACCATTGATAAAACCACAGGGCTGGCATGGAGGTATGTTAATTATAATATGACCAGTATTTTTATTTAAAATGCTTTAACCCCTCTGGTCTTCTTATTTTACTTTTTAAAGACATTCTACGTTATCGCAAAGCTACAGAAGTTGGTAAAAGTTTTGGCACAATGTGAACATGCACACAATCATAGACGATTAAGAAAGGTTAAATGGTCCTCAACAAAATCACTCATATTTCATGTAAAAAACATGATTTTTTCATAGCAATAAACAAACGTGTTTATTTCACTTCTGCCAGCTCTTTAAAAAAAGACTAAACTTAAGTCAGTGCCCCAAAACATTCAAAATTAACCGGGAAATGTAATTTTCAGCTCAATGCTCAAAAACTGATAAATGGAGAACTACTGCATAAATATTATATAGTTCCATAATGTCCCCTAAATATAATAATCTTAAAAAAACTAATATAAATATTAATTTCATGTAACTAATATATGTTGACTGCCGTGTGAGGAGTATACAACATTATACATATTAATCAAGGAGGGAGCAAACAAATATTAAAGATATTAATACACCTATTTGGTTTTGTTCTGTTATCTCCAGTTTGAATAGTAGAAATATAATTATCAATTTCTTTAAAGACCACTGAGAAAATGTGCTGCTATTAACTTCTGACTCATAAATATAATAATCCGATGAAATAATCTTGATTTTCATCATACTCAGTCATATCTATACAAGCAGGGGACAGGGAAAAGTGTTTTTTATTGTCATTTGCTTTTTTTTATTAATGCTTGAACAAACAATACAAAAACAAACATCGCCAAGGAATTACACACAACTATACAATAATAACCAATAGATCATTAAACATAATTAACATACACAAACGGATATGCATGCATGCGCACGCAATGCATTTAAAAAGGTTACAAAAATACTAAAGTGACAATACAATGATGTTTTTAGAAGTGAGTTTTAAAAAGGTGACGCACTCATTTCTTCTACGTAGTGCGCTCATCTGAACAGAACGGATGTTGTCGCAGGCGCGGCAGGCGCATGCGCGCTGGTGATGACGTCAGCACCGAAGATGGCAGCAGTGCGGAAGACGGGATTCAGAGATTCAGCGATGGGAATATTCGCAGTTTTACTCTCACTGCTGATCCTTTCTGTGAGCTGCGTACCTGTAACGAAAGGTTAGTGGAGGACTTCCCCATAAACAGTAACCGCGTGTTTCCCGCGGCCAGTCGTGTCGTTTATTCACCAAAAAGAGCTCGTGCTCCGTGCGAAACTTCGCCTGTAAGTTAAAAACGAATCCCAAGTACGTTACTCTTCAAACGTCTTTCTCATCAAATGTTTAAAAGGTAACGATAAACGACACGTTTACATAACGTTACATTATAAAATCGAAAACTGACACAAGACGTCTGTTGATTCTGAGACCGGAAGTCTCGTGCTGTTGTGACGTGGTCAGTTTCAGAACTGTCAAGCTTCCGTAAACACTGTTTACACCTCACAGCTCTGCTTCTATCTTTGAACTCTGAGTTGTTAGATATACATTCAGAAATGTGAGGAAACAAGTCTAAATGAGCTTTTATTTGTATTCTGTGACGAAAAAAGTCTCTCTCCCCATGACAAATGTGATTTATTACATATTAGTCCATGACCAGTCATAATAGTGTTGTAGATGTTTTTACAGCACTGACAATAAAAGCGTAACACAGATCAAATGAATATCTGGCTTCTGTGGACATAGATCTATAATCTTCATGTTGAGGATGACAATGGCTAGACAAACTGTTGATCTGCCATGATTTATACAAATTATAACATAATATCTATTCAGTTACCTGTGTTAATACCACTAATAATTACCCTTTCACTCAGAAAAACCTGCAATCATGCTTTAATACGCAGAATAACACCCGTACATAATCCTCTCCTGTTGGCAATGGAAAAATAACCCGTCTGACCAGAAACAGAAATAAAACTTATGAATATTATTGATCAGAAGGAGCAGAGGAAATCACACGTGTATATGTGCACCAAACTAGACTCTGGAAGATTATACATGAGATCAAAGTTTGTTCCTGATTGATTAAACACATTGGGTAAATATGTGTGTTCTCAGATAGTGTATGATTGTATGTCTTTTTTATTCTTTACATGACTACAGTACATATTATTTATTTTTATTTGAATTGTTTTATCAATTATTTTAAAATGCTGTTTTAATTTGACATTGTTATGATGTAATTAAATATGAGCATTGAACTTTCTTCATGAATCTTTATTTGACCCGTTAGCACTCTCTATTCTAATTCAGTTTTATTTATCGATCTGACCCTCTAACACTAGATTTCTTCTTTTATTCTATCTACTGGTTTTCTTTATATAAAAACAAACATTAACTGCGTTAGGCTAACCGAGACTTGTCAGTGCACTTACATGCTGTTGATTGCTTCTCTTCTCCTCATTAGTACATCTCTTTGGATAAAAGCATCTGCTAAATGTAAAATAATCCCGTTTTAGGAAACCTTAGCGTAATCTTTAATGAATGGAATATATTTCGTATTTTTATATCAATATAGTACAAGATTGTCCTGTTTAAATCAATGTGATTAATGAGTTGGGTCAAAAGAAAGCTATAAATAATCAAAAAAAGCAAGTTACTAACTACAATTTTTGTCACGTAATTTGGAATCGGTAACAGACTACAATTTGTACGTACTCTAAAGCACTGTATTGTTGTACAATGGCCACGCAGTGACAACAACACACATGCATTGCTTTTAATGTGGCTTGTTTTTCATCCGCAGATGTTGAGCCGCCACAGACAGTCAATACAACCATAAACGTCATTGTAGCACCTGATAAGAACGCGTCCAGCGTCCAGAACGACAGTAGTCCGAGTCTGTTGGGTCAGGTGATGAATGAAACGCAAGCTCCCGCTATCAGCACCGAAGCAGCAGACGCTCACCGCTCCACCGCTCCACCTACGACTGCTACCACAGACCTGCACGAAACCACGCCAGACCGACTACACCCCGCCAAACACAAGACCCCAGAGCCCACCAGCCCACCTGCAAACAAGCCCACCGCCGTCTCCACCCCTGCAGCTGACAAACCTGAGAGCACCCCAGACTACATGGGCGACCGCACGTCTCCAGACACAGACATGGGCTTTGGAGACGACGACGATGGTGATGATGGTGATGATGATAATTTTGTTGAAAACATCACTGAGCCTCCTCAACACAGCGAGGGTGTGAGGAAAGACCCTTTCCCCGCTGACAGCCCTGAAGAAAGAATCGTTCAAAGCAAGGGCATAACCATCTACACCCAGGATGAAGATTCCCACTTCTTTTTCATCTGGTCATCATCGCCTTTCTGGTGGCCATCGTGTACATCACCTACCACAACAAGAGGAAGGTAAGCTTCACGTGTGCACAGTTATTCCATCTAATTGCAGTTTCTTGAGATCATGTAACGTCAATGCCACGATTAAATGAAAAATGATTTAGCATGCACCAAAACAAACTTCTAATGAGAAGCACTTATCTGATTCTGAGATCTTCTGAATGCTTGGCGATTCTCTCGAGTGGATTCTGAGCTTAGTTTAACAGCAGATGCATGCTTTAGAAACAGCCGTACTCTGCTTGTTTCCACTTGAACCTAAAATAATCATGCTTAAAACTCGAAAAGGTGAATTAAAGTGGGCTGTTTCTGAGCTGAAGTGAAATCACATGAGCAAAACTAGAGGAGAGAGTCGCCATGCATTCAGAAGATCTTAGAATCATTTCTGCATCGATTTCATATAATTTCCCTAGAAATTACAGCTGTAAATATGAGTATTTTACATTTGTAATGTAAAATCATTATTGATGGTCTTGAATACTTTCCTAAATACTTGATTTTATGTTTTACAATAGTAGCATTTCTTTAGTTTTTCAGTATATTTGATATAATACCTTATTATTAATATTTTAGCTCCATAGTGGAGATAACAATTTTATGAATTATTCTCACTCAGGTACTAGTGTAGTAAGATTTGACCAGAAGAGATTGTAGATGTTTTATCACATGATAATAATAATAATAAGTCTTGTGTAATTTAAACTGCTGTATTTTTCAGATTTCTTTCGTGTTTATGTAACTCTTGTATTATTGCAACTGAAAATAGCCTTATTTACTGACATGGCAATAAAAATAAATAACTTCTACTGTATCCATAGTGAGATAGTCATACATTATGATGTCCCGAAAACAAAAATAAAGCAAAATAAATAAATAAAATACTAACATTTCATTTTAATTAGCAATTTTTATCCACAAAAAGAAAGTACATTAGCATAGATACTTAGATAATGTTATGGCAGTTTCTCCATGTGGTATCAAAAATGGTGTTAAATATCAATATGTGTTCAATGTTAAGGTATAGTTAGAAATGATAGTATCATGATATACTGGTCCACATATACAGCGGTGGCCAGAATGATTAAAACACTATATTTCCAGCAGCTACAAAAGGGGTTTAAGTCCGTTATTTCTAAAGATAGTAAAAGATATAAATAACTGACTTAACCATTTCTAGCTGCTGAAGACACTACGTTCACCGCAGTATATCTGTATAAGATCCCGAAGGAGATGCACGGCGTGTGCTGTGAATGAGCGGTCTTCACGATGGTCCTCTGCTCTGTGTTTGCAGCTGATGCTGCTCGCTCAGAGTCACCGGCGGGGACGGGTTCTGCTCGCGCGGGGTGGAGTACCACCGGCTCGACCAGAACGTCAACGAAGCCATGCCCTCGCTCAAGATGACCAACGATTACATCTTTTGAAGACGTGCAAACAGTCGATCACTTGATTTTGTCCACACATCGTGTCTTGTTTAATCAGGGGAGGAGAGGTTGTGCTTTAGTGTTTGTGTGCACTTTCTTGGTCTTTTCGGTTCTCTTCGGTGTCTATAAAAGCAAACACTTTTGCTCTACTTTTAATTATTTTTGAAGATAGCTAATTAAGGTCTGTATCTGTAAATATTTGATTATAAACCTGCTGTCTGTCGTACACTCTTAGAAATAAAGGTGCCATAGAAGAACCGCTTTGGTCTGAATGGTTTCATAAAGAACTTAACATCTGTTTCACTAAAGCTTGCTTGTGGTGAAAGAAGATTCTTCAGACTATAAAAAGGTAAGAAAGAGCTGGTTCTTTAATGAACCTTTGACTGAATGCTTCTTCTATGGCGTCGCTGTAAAGAAACCTTTAAGCACCTTTATTTTTAAGAGTAAGCCTTGAACAAAATCCAGATGATTATTTCGAGTCCTCCGCAGGATCAGCTCCGCTCATATGAAGCCATGCTAACTCCAGTACAGCGTTAGATGCGTGTGTGTTTGCTGTTTGTGTTATGACTTCAGTGAAGTTGTTTTATAGGAGCCAGGTCCACCGGAGTCAAAGCTCGGGAGATTTATGGGAAAGTAGCGTGCGACTGTTTTTATTTGTTCCTTGTTATTTTGAAAATTCACTTTAAGCCCCATCTCAACACGAGGAGTCATATATCAGTATGTGTGCACATCTGCTTCAGCTACAACACTAATAACACACATTACTGCATCTTCATCTGGTTTCCATCAGAGCACATGAAGCTTGTGTCTGTGCATGAAGACCGCAGATTGATTTCCTCTTCAATCAGTATGAATTCTGTTCATCAATAAAGCATATATGCACACAATCACCGAGTGTCTCTTTTATTGTGATAGTGGGTTTTGTTACACTTTATTACACATGCATAACAACAAATGACTCCATATGCATGACACAAAACATTGACTTTTTCACATTCAGCCATATGTTGGATGATTATTATTCAACTAAGCTCGCACACATCCGCGCATGGTTTTCAGTGTTGATTACAGCATGAATTCAGATTTATAATGAATATTCATGTGAACATCATCATCCTGTCGAACCCCAAAGCTGAAACACCTCAGTGTTTATTTAACCGATTGAAGTTACACAACTGCTCTGTGAGTTTTGATTAACCTCAGTCGGGAAATGTCTAGCTGTGACGTGTATATGATACTGTGTGTTAGCATCTCCGAAAATCATAGGCATGAATAAATCCAGAAGTAAAGAAATGCACATTAATAAATCTAATTCTCCAGCTTTATTGAGGTGTTTATTGTGTGTGTGAGTAGTCACTAGAGGGCAGAAGAGTTCAAGCATACTGGATAGATAACAGCGTTAACATAAAACCTGACCGATACTTTTACATCTGCAGTCATTTGGGATAATAATAGCTGATCAAATATTATAAAGCGGTTAGTATTCACTACAGAAGTGTATTTATACAGTACTTTTCCAAGATTTTCATTTAAATGACTTTACTCAGGCCTAGAAATCACAACTACCGTCTCTCCCTGATTAATCTGGATGCTTCGTTTTAAGTCTGGTTTATAATATTGTGTATAGTATTATATTCTATACACTACAGTATAGTTGTCTATTAATTCCTATCTATAGAATCATATACTTGTATGTTACAGTTTTCATTTGACTTAATACTTTTCAATGTGCAAGGAACAATGAAATATTCAGCTGAACTTGATCTTCATCACAGCTAAAGCTAAAGGAAACGTCTTTTAGGTTGTAGCTCATTTTTGACTTTTGTGTTAGTAGACAAAGTAAGGGATGAAGTAGTCAGAAATACTGATTGAGTTTATTACACAAGAAGAAATGGAGAGTGGAGTTAAATGAGAAACAGCAATAAAATCAATTTCCTAGATAAATATAGTTTAACTCGCATTATACAAAAAATATTTGACACCACAGATATCCTTCCTCTCTCATATGAACACATACACTTAATGAACACTTAATTAAGGGACAGTTCAGCCACAAATGAAGATGTGTGGAACATTTACTCATCCTCAGATCATCCAAGATGAAGATGAGTTTGTTTCTTCATCAGATGTGGAGAAATGTATCATCACATCACACTTGTTCAGCAATGGATGCCCTGCAGTGAATGGGTGCCGTCAGAATGAGAGTCTGATAAAAACATCACAATAATACACATAATAATGCTTCCTCCGGTGAAAAGTGGTCCGGTCTGAATCAGGAGAGAAATCTGCACAGATCAGTCAAACAAATATATGTTTGAATTTTCATATCAGAGACAACAGGAGATGGACTTTTTCCCTGAGGACGCGTTATGGATTATGTCTTAATGATGGATTTGTTCAGCTTTTCTCTTCTCAAGACATTAACTGATGGACTGGAGTGCTGTGGATTATTGTGATGTTTTTATCAGACTCTCATTCTGACGGCACCCATTCACTGCAGAGCATCCATTGCTGAGACACTGATGCAGTGATGCATTTCTCCAAATCTGATGAAGAAACAAACTCATCCTAATCTTATATGCCTTAAGGGTGAGGACATTTTCAGCAAATGTTAATTTGTGGGTGCAATGGGATTACCAATATCCTACAAAATTAATGTATTATAAATAAAATAGTGCAATATATAAAATATTTTTGAATAAAACCACTCTGAATTCACCTAAAGTTGTATTTGTAATTTAAAGGTAATTATGCTTTGTTTATTTACACCTTGGGGTTGCATTTAATTTGTCACTATCACATAACTACAGGGCCGGTCTCAGGTTTGATAATATGTAAGGAGGGGGGCTTCAGGGATGAAAGGTTGGGAAGCACTGCTCTAGGAAAACCAAGACATGAAACACTGAACCAAGACCTGGAGCCAGTGTGTGCTTTGAGCCGTTCGCTCCGGCGCATCTCCTGTCTGGAGGGCACGAGGGTCAGCTTTCATCTGCCGGCCCTTTGCATGGCTCTTAATGAGATCATTCATGTCCCACAATACATCTGCAGGGCTGCAGGAGATTGCTTTCCCGCCGGAGCAGTAGCCGCTGATGGGGGCTTGATTGTGGTCAGGTGAAAAAAAGGCCTCAAGACGAGTGATGGAGAAACAGAAGGATCTGAAACAACACAAATAACCGCTTTGATTGAGAGAGATCGGCTCTGATAAAACACCATGTACTGGTTTTCTAGCACTTCTGTGTCTGAGTGGAGTCTGATAACTCAAAGTGTTTTATTCTTTGTAATCAGCGCCGGATCTACAATTGAATCGTCCAGGTATATATATTTTTTAAACAATTGGCAATACCAATGTGTCTTGCTTTTTTTTTCTTTTTGTAAAATGCAGCATTCCAGCTAACAAATATTAGTCAGTTTCTACTGTTTGAATGTCCCTGATAGGTGAGTTTAATTATTAATATTTGTTAATACACAGTATACTGTATTGCACATTTTATCTCATTGCACATTTTACTCATTTTATTTTATTTTTTGTTCCTATTTTTATTCTCAACTATATTATATATATTCTCTTGTTATGTTTTATTTTTATAATATTTTTTTTTGCTGTGTCCATTGAGCGGACCTGTCCTGACTTACATTTCACTTCA
>QVTF01006016.1:0-28056 GCA_003573665.1 Oxygymnocypris stewartii | reverse complement strand
TGAGCAACTTGGTAAATATCATTTTGTGCTCCACAGAGGAAAAATAAATATGGAAATGATATTAGTAATGTAGAAAGTAATAGTAAATTATGATCAATTACACATTTTTAGGAGAAATATTTTTAATGAGATACTGAATAAATTAGCTTATTTATTTCTTGATATCTTTTGCAGTGTTTATTGATTTTATTTCGCATTGTTTTATAATTTACTTATTTATTTAGCATTTTTATTTACTTTCCACTATTATTTATTTAGATTTATTGTATTTACGTTGTTTGTATATTGTATTTATTCAATTTGCACTTTATATTATTGTTTACTTTTGTTTTAATTATACATATTTTGCAATATTTATCTATTTATCAATGTTATTATTTAATTTGCACGGTCTATTTATCTCCATTCATGCATTTGGCAGAAACTTTTATACAAAGCAGCTCACATTGCATCAAAGTATACATATTTTGTGAGTTTGTGCACTTCCTGGGAATCAAACCCTAGGCATTGGGATTATCTACAGTTTTAGCTACAGGAATGCTTTTATAAAAAATAAAAAAAGCTACATATGAATTGTAATATAATTATTTAGCAGTGTTTTTGCCTATTGTTTTTTTCAGTTCTCAGTCCATCTTTCTCTGTCTTTTTCTCTCATTGTCTCTAATCTTAGGCACGGAGCCTGCTCTATCAGTTCCGCCTTCTTCCCAGAATCCCCTGCAGCTTGCACGACCTGTGTAAACTGTGCGGGCCAGGAATGTGGGACAGCCGTTACATCCCGTCCATAGAATGTTCCGGAGACCATCCCGACTCTCAGAGCTGCCCCTATGGAGGCACCGCCACCCCCGAGAGCCCACCCTTATCCAGCCCCAACCAGCCCAACGAGGGCAAGAGGGGCTCCAAGACACGAGACATTTTCACTTTCCACAAGCACTCCTGAGTCGAGCACGCTTCAGGAACGCCAATACCCATAAGGCTTCGCCTCTGAGCCGCATTTCAGGTTTCCATTGTGTTGGTATGAATCACTGCCTCGTGCATTAAGGGTACCAATGTTGACAACCTGAGGAACTTCATCAACTTGTGTTTCATCAATAATTCACAAACAATCAAGACTAAGTCTTCATCCATCTTTCATGACATCATGCGAACTGACATCTCAGAATACTTGGCATTTTTATATTGACGATGTATGCATGTGTTTGTTACCACAGTCGAAGGTTGTGTTTTTTTCTGTTTAGTTTGTGTTTTACTGCATATTTTTTGTTTCTTTTTGTGCAGTTCTCAACTATGAAGTCAAACAATCATCCAAAATGAAGTGGGATACTGTCATCACTGGTTCTCTGACATCAAAACATTGTTTTTCGATCATCTATGCCTTTCATATCCTCACAATAAATATGACGATATAGAGGGAGAAGATCTTCCTGTTATCTTGAGTCCTTGAAGATCTTGTGAAATTAAAATTGATGCTATTATCTGACATGTTTAGGCTACTTTTCTTCAACAATATGCCACACGTCCTGTCGATTGAGTTTTCCCCTAAATATTATTTTAAAGTAACAATGTCAATTCTTAAATTTACCTGAGCATTAATATGTTAAATCATAAAGAAGCGATTTGCAGTTTTGTGTGTTTGTTGTGAAACATTGCGTCCGTGTTGATGTGGTTAACCCGCAGCTATAGCAGAAGGTCTAATCTTCTTCACCAGAACAGAATGAGCTTTAATCCCGAAACCCAAGAGGGAGTATGACTTTAATTAGTTTATCTGGCGATGGAGCGCGCGCTCGGAGATTAGACACCGTGCCTTGAGTGTGTCTGGCGTCTTTGCGGTTCCCCAGAGCGTCTTTAAAAGGTAGATATCGTCAAATTGCTGTCACAAGGTAACATTAGACGCTTTAAGACCAGCTCTGCCTCTCAACATGCGGTCTTCGTCAGTGACGGGCGTTATGGGCTTTCGCAAGCCATTAGGCGAATGGGTATCTCTCTGGGGCACGGCCGAGGGGTCTAGAAAGGGTTTGGGGATGACATGCTTGTGAGATTATTAGAGGACAGCCACTTTCCATTGACGGTAATTAATATGCCTGCTGCTTTACGGTGATGTTTTTATGCATCAAAGCTGTTGCTGATTACGCAGACGTGTACTTACGAATCTATTACAGTTTATTAAGCAACACCAAGTGATGCATGTAAAGGATGTTTGCTTGTCTGAGGCCAATTAACACACGGTCTTTTGCGTTTTAAAACGTGAAATTCAAGGTGGTGAAAACAAGCAATGGAAAAATAGGGAAGGTTTCGATATTAACATCTTAAGTTTTTTTTTTTTTTATTCAGCTTAAATTCTCATCAAGATTTAGCTGGCAAGCTCAACGGTCCATGTTTAAACCGAAACCAGGCGCCATGTTAAACGAAGCGCGCGTGGATGATGACCAGGCTGTCAAATCGCCTTTACACGATACCATTTTCAGCTTAAAACGGAAAACTTCTTATGTTTTGGTCATTCGCTTGCATGACTTTGGGTGTCTGAAACAAGGACAAGTGTATGTTCTACGTATCAGCTACATAAACATGACAACTGCGTCTTATGTGTACACAAGTGCTTACATTACTTTGGCAACTAGGCCTAGAATAGGCTATGTGTAGCAAAACTCAATTTGAAATGTAATAAAGTAAAACATCCAGATACATCACAGTAATTTGAGCAAAATATGCTTGTTTTTACATAAAAATAATGTCATGTTGATATGAATATATAATTTTTTACTTTTGCCGTTTAAATTAATTTGGTGAGATTCACCCAGCAAAATGACATAGATATAACATAGAAAAATGATTTGTTTGCTTGTTGTGTCTAAACAGAAAGATGATTAGATCATGTATGATCATGAAAAGCAAGATCAGAAACACTGTTGTGGGTTGGTTTGCTGCTTTCTGTTGCAGGTAGTTTAGCAAAACCAGCAAATTAGCTTGCATCATCTGGCTTTTCATTGACGTGCAAAAACGTCAGAACACATAATGGCAGTCCGTCTCTGTTTGGTAAAAGCATGAGCGAACACACTCATAAAAGCAAACACTTACCCGACTAAAAGACCCAGATGTTGTGAGCTAATATATGCATTTAACCAATGGACTGTTAAAATACACAGGCCGGAGGTCTGGAATAAGCTTTAATTTCCTTTGGCTTTCCATAATGGAAGTCAAAAATACAGTTTCCATTTCCTGTGAGCGAGCTATTTCTGGAAAGCTCAATCTGATAAAACCACGATGCAGGTAGCAACACGAAGATATCATGAGCCATTTCACGGCCGTCCTTGATTGTGTTCCTAGCAGTATCAGGTTGCTTTTATTAAATTAAACCTGTGTACTCTCTTAACATTAATGCTTTAAAATTGCATTTGCCATGGATTATCCCAAAAAGCTTTTTTGAAAAAATGTTAGACCTTATGAAAGTGGATTTTAGAGTGTGTGTGCAGGGGCGGATTTAGTGAATTGGGCCCCAGGCAGTCGCCTACCTTTGCCTAATGGATAAGTCCACCCCTGTGTGTGTTCGTGTTCATGTTCTACCCTGACTTACTTTAAGTGTTTGGCTTTCCCGCCGTGTCTGTGTCTCCTCCTCTGTCTTTGAACAACAGGGCTGGTTGCAGGCGAAGCCCCCTACAGTGAAACTGCAACGATTGCTGTGTTATTGCCCCTAATTATCAATAATCAGGACCAGACCGGCCCACCTGCAGCAGACTGCTTACTAATAAACCCTGGTCATTGACCAGCCCTGCAAGACTGCATTTATTTGATGAAAAATAGAGTAAAAAACGGTAATATTGTGAAATATTGTTGCAATTTAAAATAATTGTTTTCCATTTTAATATATTTTAAAATTGTAATTTATTCCATATAACCGTTATTATATATATATGTGTGTGTGTGTGTGTGTGTGTGTGTGTTCATAAAAACTGCCTTTTTCCTTGATATTCTCTCTTAAGTTCTCTCTTAAGCAAATTTTAGCCTTCATTTCGGATCTTACATATTTGCATACATTTATTTAAACCAATTTAAAAGATCACTGGTCTGTGTTTAAACAGTCTTATTGGTTTAATTAATGCATAAGAGTAGTTCTACATCAGAGGTGTCAAACTCAGTTCCTGTAGTTTAGTTCCAACCCTGCTCCAAAACACAAGCCATGTAGTTTTCAGATAAGCCTGAAGACTTGATTAGCTAGATCAGGTGCGTTTAATTAGGGTTAAATCCCAGACTGCACTATTAGACCAGATTATCTGACACAATACATCTTTTAGTTTGTGTTTGAGAGACCAAAGTAGAAAAAGCCATGGGTGTGGGAATGCATGATGACACAAAATATATTGAATTTAATTTGCTTTATCAAAACATTTAGTGAGCTGGAGTTGACTGGACAGACGAGTTCGTGTTCTTAGTAAGTAATAAGTGCATCGTGAGCATGATGAGAATCACTTGTATGGTGTGCTGTGTGTCATGTGAAGCGTAGATGTATGATCACTGTCATTTGTGTACACACTGATATGATACATGCATCACCCTGAAGGCTTATAGGACCCTGTGTGTTTCAATGACAAACACAAATCACAGTGTGAAGGCTTTTGTTTGTACATTTAATTATTTTAATTAGGAATATTCATTTGATTTTGAAAATAGAATTGATGTAATTGAGGCCTGCTCTTTGGTTTGTTTATAGTGTAAGGGCACAACTACCTGATTAAAGAGCAGTTTATGTTAGAGAAGTTGTATGATAAAAAATCAAAAACTGAGATGACATTGATGAAGCAGAAATGTAAAGGGATTTAATTAGCGGTTTACTGTGTGAATGCATTATCAAAAACGACAATTTGTTTTATTGTTTTATTAATTTGCCCTTTTGAACATAGCCCAGTGTTATTTTAGTATCATTGAGATACTTTTATAGTTTTTAATAATAGTTTGGACAGCATATTTATTTTTTCTTCATTTTTAATTTAATTCATAAAAAAATATTTGAGCTAAAGTTTGAGTTATTTTGTTGTGGTTTTGTCATTTATAAATAAAAAATGTTTTTTTCAGTTTAATGTTTATTTCAGTTATTTTATTTCTATTTTATGTATATTTCTTATTAGTTATTTATTTTTTGTTATTTTAGTACATCAAGTTAAACTAAATGAAAATGAGAAATGTCTTGAAAATGTGTTAAAAATTAAATAAATTTAAAATTATTTATTCTATGACACATTTAATAGGACTATGATTGTATCGATACAAATGCATATTTACATTTACATTTATGCATTTAGCAGACGCTTTTATCCAAAGCGACTTGCAGTGCATTCAGGTTATACATTTTTTGTCAGTATGTGTGTTCCCTGGGAATTGAACCCACAACCTTTGCGCTGCTAACGCAATGCTCTACCACTGAGCCCCAGGCATATGTGTTCATAATCACAATATAGGTTCATCATAACTTGTCCTTAAACATCAAGAACAGAAACAAAAACTATAGTCAAAGTATAAAAGTCATTAATATGATGTGCTGAGCTCTGTTCGCATTAGAGGATTAGAAAATAATACATTTAATTATTCAACGGTACAGGCCTTGAAAATAATCCCATGCAGCATTCATGAGTTTCATAAAAAAGATTTAAGCTGAACAGCAGAGAGACGTATCAAATCTTTATGAGATTTAAGCTGGAGAATGTTCCCAGTGGTCCTGGTGTGTTTCCAGCTGGGTATTTCCTTGGCGACGGTTTCCAGGGAGCCACTTAACCTCCCAGATCAACTCAGCTCTGATAAACAAGAGCACTTGAGCGGTTAAAGTGCCCTGTAAATACCGAGACACACCCATGCATATCCTCATATATTTTTAAATAGTTGTTATGATTGTGCAGCGATATTTCTCCACTGGGATCAATTGATGAATTTTTTTGTATAATATATTTGACTAAATGATCTCTATTTACTTCCAGTTGAATGTTATGAATTATTCTTCTGACCATTCATAGCTCGATCTGAACCCCTGTTAATCAATTCATATTGATTGATCAGATATTGATCAGCTGAAAGCCTTTAGCAGGAAGGTCATATTTGTATTCAATTATAGGACGTAGGTAGCCATTATGGCTCAGATTCTTCCACCTGCTTTGCACAAGTACATTTGTGTAAAGTATTAATTAAATTTTGTCAGGTTGGACTGGGAACATCTGTGAGCTGTGATCTTCATATAACAGGATGTGGTTTATGTCTTTCACGAGTCTATACAGGCTGTTTCGGAGAGAAGAGGTTTTCTCTGTTTCTTGCTTAGTGTGATTATGAATCATATGCAGATGTTATCAAAGATTATTCACTGAACTCCACACAAGGGATAGAAGGAACCATGTTGATTTATTTATTCAATGTTTTGTTTTTGTAATGTGCCTGGCTCGGGAAAAGACTTAAGAAAGCAGCTTTTTAGAATCCATGCAGTCTTATGATTTTGAAGCATTAAATGATCTTCTTATTTGGTTCTACTACAAATAATGTTGGCATGAAAAACCAGAAGGTTGAGTCTTATATGCCAGTACACTGTGGTGATCCATGACTTCACTGGAACATTGAATGGGTACTTCTCGGGAAATCACATCACAAATACTCATTTTTCCATGGAAATTATTAGACTATAACACCCAGTCTCACTAATTGACTTTATAGGCTATGTGTGACCCTGGAGCACAGAACCAGTCATAAGTAGCACGGGTATATTTGTAGCAATAGCCAAAAATACTGTATGGGTCAAAATTTATCTATTTTCCTTTTATGCTAAAAACCATTAGGATATTAAGTTAAGATCATGCTTTATGAAGATATATTGTAAATGTCCTACCGTAAATATATCAAATATATTAAAACTTCATTTTTGATTAGTAATATGCATAGCTAAGAACTTCATGTGGACAACTTTAAAGAGGATTTTCTCAATATTTAGACATTTTTTTTGCACCCTCAGATTACAGATTTTCAAATAGTTGTATCTCGGCCAGATATTGTCATATCATTACAAAACATACATCAAACTAGATACATGGAAAGCTTATTTATGTGATGTATAAATGTCAATAAAAAAAGACCCTTATGACTGGTTTTGTGGTCCAGGGTCACATTTATTCTTAAGGCAAATCATAAAGCACTATACATTATTTCAACCCAGTCAACATCTCAGTTTCAGTGTGCCTTTTAATAAATCACCCTCATATAACTGAAACAAATATTAATAGCCAAGGACATTTGTTTTTCAGACATTTGAATATTTTAGAATAGAGTTTCAAATGTAGGTTTAGACAATAAAATGCAGCAAAAGAAGAAAAACAATCTACCATGTAGTCAAAATTTGCCATGATGTCACAATGATGTAAACGTCACTGTGAATTTAAATATGATGTTAGTAGAAAATAAACAGTACAGAACAGAAAGTATATGCTACATACACTAATTTTCTCTTTTTTTCTTTTTTTTTTGTGTATTTGCGTATCCTATATGAAGTTAATCGAGTTGTTTGATTCATATGCTACCTACTGTTTATAGCTTAGCCTACACAAACTGCATTGATGTGATTCTGTCATAATCCTCTGTACTCATGACGGGGTTTCACTGTAATTAGAGCCTCTCACTGGGAATCCTTTCTGGGAAAATACCTCCACTCAGAGTCAGCCTATCCCCTCTCTGTCGGGACGATTCTGAAATCCCTCTATGACAGACAGCATCCAACCACTCGTGAATGTAACAGAGCAGGGTCGTGGAAACACCTTGAGAGGAACATGAGCGTGACTTGTGTTTGTGGTTTGTTGATACAGTGAGAATCTGAGGTAAAGTGAGTCATTTGAAACACTGGATGAGCTGGCATTCACCGCGTCAACTGTATTGTTTTATCCAGTACTGGGGAATAACTATCCAAAAGTAGCCTACAGATTATACTTCAAACACTTTGTGTACTAACAAACTACTACTTTCAACAATTAAAACAACTGGTTCATCCTAAACATCTCTTTCTTTGTAGCACTGGAAAGTCCGAATTATTTTACTGAATCGGTTTGTCCCAAACGGTTCTAATTCTATTTTATTAAGTGCTGAAAAGTTCCAAGTTATTTTATTATAAAACAGATAGTTCCAGTCCTTGATTCTGATTGGTTGAGCCATGTTCGAAGCTAATCTACAAACATATATCTTTGTTTTAGTGGTGTCAAACGAATCCAAATAAAAGTTATTGTTTACATGATAAATGTGTGTGTACTGTGTATATTATATATATAAATATACACACATGTATATATTTAATTAAATATATGTTGTTTATTATAATATTAATGTATATACATGTAAATCTTTTCACAATATATACTGAATGTGTGTATATTTAATATTTATGAATCCACAGTATACTGTATTGAACATTTTACTCCTTATTTTATTATTTGTTCCTCAAATAATACAATATTGTTTATTGTTTGTTACTCCTTATTTTATTCTTACCTATATTTATATATATTCTCTTGTTTGTTTCATTGTTTTATTTTAATTTTTTTGCACTGTCCATTGAGCGGACCTGTCCTGACTTACATTTCACTACTGATTATACCCTGTATGATTGTGTATGTGAAATAATAACGAACCTTGAACCTTGAGAACCTTGTATTTACATATACATAATAAATATATACAGTACACACACACACACTGGCCACTTTATTAGGTATACATCTTCAATTGCTTGGTAACACAAATTGCTAATCATCCAATCACATGGCATCAACTCACTGCATTTAAGCATCTAGATGTGGTAAAGACGACTTGCTGAAGTTCGGAAGAAAGGGGATTTAAGAGACTTTGAACGTGGAATGGTTGTTGGTGCCAGACGGGCTGGTCTGAGTATTTCAAAAACTACTGATCTACTGGGATTTACACGCACAACCATCTCTAGAGTTTACAGAGAATGATCCGAAGAAGAGAAAATATCCAGTGAAAAGCAGTTGTGTGGACGAAAATGTCTTGTTGATGTCAGAGGTCAGAGGAGAATGGGCAGACTGGTTAGAGATGATAGAAAGGCAACAGTAACTCAAATAACCACTCGTTACAACCAAGATCTGCAGAATACCATCTCTGAATGCACAACACTTCGAACCCTGAAGCAGACGGGCTCCAGCAGCAGAAGACCACACCGGGTGCCGCTCCTGTCAGCTAAGAACAGGAAACAGAGGACACCATTCGCACAGGCTCACCAAAATTGGACAATAGAAGATTTTAAAAATGTTGCCTGGTCTGATGAGTCTCGATTTCTGCTGCGACATTCAGATGTTAGGGTCAGAATTTGGCGTAAAGCACATGAAAGCATGGATCCATCCTGCCTTGTCTCAATGGTTCAGGCTGGTGGTGGTGGTTTAATGGTGTGGGGGATATTTTCTTGGCACACTTTGGGCCACTTAGTACCAATTGAGCATTGTTTAAATGCCACAGCCTACCTGAGTATTGTTGCTGACCATGTCCATCCCTTTATGACTACAGTGTACCCATCTTCTGATGCTACTTCCAGCAGGATAATGTAGCATGTCACAAAGCTCAAATCATCTCAGACTGGTTTCTTGAACATGACAATGAGTTCACTAATGGCCTCCACAGTCACCAGATCTCAATCCAATAGAGCATCTTTGGGATTAACGCATTATTTTTAAAAGTAACTTTCCCCAACACTGGATGCTATCATGTCAATATGGAATAAAATCTCTGTGAATGTTTCCAAAACCTTGTTAAATCTATGCCACGAAAAATTAAGGCAGTTCTGAAGGCAAAAGGGGGTCCAACCCGGTACTGGCACGGTGTAACTAATAAATTGGCCAGTGAGTATATATATATATATATATGTAAGTAAAAACTTTTATTTTGGATGCGATTAATCGTTTGAAAGCACTACTTTGTTTGCGTCTGTGATGCTCAGCAACCACAAACGTTTCTGAGGAACTACATTGTTTGGCTGAAGAATAATGTTATTAATTTGATTACACTTTATTTGATCTGTTTTATCTTGTGAAACCTTATATAGAATAACCATTATATAAAAGCAATAAGCCCCAAGAAGCCGTAGTTTACAGTGAATTTATAAGGGGTGTTGTTAGGCACAGCGTTGAATCCGTTCGACGCAACGGTTCTCTCTTTCGTGAATCATTATCATGAATTGGTTTCACTCTCACTCTCATTACCACTGGAAGTTCGATTCATTCTAGTGAATCAGTTTGTCCTAAACAGTCCTCTCTCTGTACTGATGTAAAGTCCGGCTCATTCTAGTGAATCAGTTTGTCCTAAACAGTCCTCTCTCTGTACTGATGTAAAGTCCGGCTCATTCTAGTGAATCAGTTTGTCCTAAACAGTCCTCTCTCTTACTGATGGAAAGTCCGGCTCATTCTAGTGAATCAGTTTGTCCTAAACAGTCCTCTCTCTGTACTGATGGAAAGTCCGGCTCATTCTAGTGAATCAGTTTGTCCTAAACAGTCCTCTCTCTGTACTGATGGAAAGTCCGGCTCATTCTAGTGAATCAGTTTGTCCTAAACAGTGCTCTCTCTGTACTGATGGAAAGTCCGGCTCATTCTAGTGAATCAGTTTGTCCTAAACAGTGCTCTCTCTGTACTGATGGAAAGTCCGGCTCATTCTAGTGAATCAGTTTGTCCTAAACAGTCCTCTCTCTGTACTGATGGAAAGTCCGGCTCATTCTAGTGAATCAGTTTGTCCTAAACAGTGCTCTCTCTGTACTGATGGAAAGTCCGGCTCATTCTAGTGAATCAGTTTGTCCTAAACAGTGCTCTCTGTACTGATGTAAAGTCCGGCTCATTCTAGTGAATCAGTTTGTCTTAAACAGCCCTCTCTCTGTCCTGATGGAAAGTCCGGCTCATTCTAGTCAATCGGTTCGTTCAGACGGACGGTTCATGTAAATGAACAGATTCAAGAAAGATTCAAAGTCCCTACATGGCATTGTAAATATTTTTATAGCAAATATTTAATTCATCACTATATCTTTGTCTCAGTAATATGAATTATAATTGTATTTAGAGTAAATGTATCAGTTTACAATAGCTTTCTACTTGGCTTTCCCAACATTTTATCAATTGAAGCCTAACACATTTCTTATATGTTTACACACTTGTTGTGATATTTTATTACTTAATGCACTGACAATCAGACATTTTAAGGTTCTCAAGCCACTGTAGATATAATGCATATGCAAATGTTTCTATTACTAGAGTTTCCTTCATGCATATTAAGATGTGAGCTGTGTACAGGATAGAGGACGGCATGGGAGCACCTCCTCTAATCAGACAAATAAGTCTGCTGACTGACTGATTCGGGATGGAGTTCAGAGCTGTTGGATGAGGTCTTCAGAGCAGAATGCGATGATCTTGGCAGAGCGTAAATGTTTTGATTGTTCCAGTTTCTGATTCAGCTTACTCAAAACATAGTAAAATCTGCACAGATTTGTCTCTAAGCCTTCCACGGCTGATTATTGTCCTTCCACTGAAAACCATTGTTCACATGGTCTCTCCAGGGAGCTGAAGTCTGCAATGAGACCCAGCGAAAACCTGCCGTTCTTTCCATGACGCAGCAAAGTGAATAATACATGCAAAACAATGAGTTTACTGCAGTTCATGCCTTTTCTTGTCATCTGTTTCATTTCCTTCCAGTGTTACACGCTGTGGACGTGAAACTGATTCTGCGTATGTCATAAACAGGCTTGGTGTGCTCATTTCAACACTGGATTAGATTACTGTACAGTAAAAGAGGAAGTGTTTTCAGCAACACTGCTTTAGTTTAGCCTGTTTGAAATGGTCTTATCTAAGTGTAAAACTACAACATAAGAAACTGTAATTGCAGTATTTTCAGTTTTCTAGTATAGCAACTACAGAATTTTGTGCTGCAATGCAAGATAGAAACTAGAAGAACCCAAATAAAATTTACTAAATGTTTAATTGCAACTCTGTAACTTGGACAACAGCAAATTGGATATTGTTGGTTCAAAATGTGTATAATGTAGATTCAGAATAGTTTATTTTTCTTAGTCTGTGTTGCTCGATAAGCCCCATATGTTGGATAAAATGTAATTGGAAGATCTGATGAATGACATTCACTCTATGTTGTGAAAACAGTCTTGGAAGAACAGAACACTGTCCAAAGCCTAGAGAATGATTTGTGGTTTCTGAAATGAAGCTGAGAAAAGCAATTGTTGCCACATAACAAACAGCTGAGCACACATGGTCACCCTCCCCAGCACTTGTTCCCTTGTTTTTCAGTTCTGCCGTCTCCAGAGACCTTCCTCGTGTGATTAGTCTGCTTCATTTTTAACATTTTAATAAGTAGACCATGTTACGCAGGTATTTCAGATGAATTAATTTGAGCATGTTAAAAGGATTTTCTTCTCTCTCTCTCTCTCTCTCTTGCACTGCACTATTTTGTTACAGTCAGAATAAAGAATACAAAGACTAGAAGAATACATTAGAAAAATTATTTCTTACATGTGTTCAAACAATGACATCTTAAAAAGCATTACTTTTGGTAAGAACGTTTATGTTTAGAGTAAAATTTTTTTTAATGAAATTAATCCCCCAAATTAAGTGTTTTTGAAAATGGTTGATTAGTAGACTAATAAAATTAATTAGTTAATTTTCTTTTCAGAAAACTTATTAGGTTAATATACTTTTCCTATTGTTTGAAAAAACATGAAATAGATAGATAGGTAGATTGATAGATAGGTAGATGGATGGATGGAGACGGAGACAGACAGACGATCGATAGATAGATAGATAGAGATAGATAGATACGGATGGATGGAGACGGAGACAGACAGACAGATCGATAGATAGATAGATAGATAGATAGATACACGGATGGATGGAGACGGAGACAGACAGACAGATCGATAGATAGATAGATAGATAGACAGACAGACCGATCGACCGACCAACCGATAGATAGATACACAGACAGATGGATGGGTGACTGGACGGACAGACGGAGACAGAGAGACAGACGGACGGACGGACGGACGGACAGACAGAGAGAGACAAACGGACAGACAGACAGACAGACAGAGAGACAGACATACAGACAGAGAGAGACAGACAGACAGACGGACATACAGACGGACGGACAGAGAGACAGACGGACAGACAGACAGACAGAGAGCTGGATATACAGACAGAGAGACAGACGGACAGAGAGACAGACATACAGACAGAGAGAGAGAGACAGACAGACGGACATACAGACTGACGGACAGAGACAGACAGACAGACGGACAAACAGACAGACAGACAGACAGACAGAGAGACGGATATACAGACAGACAGACGGACAGACAGACATACAGACAGAGAGACGGACATACAGACAGACAGACAGCGAGACAGAAGGCCCGACCGAACAGGACGGACAAACAGACAGCACAGACAGGACAGAATAGATCTAGGTCTCATTTTAGGAGCCACAAAATGTACATACAAATTTACATTTCAGATATTTTTCATGCATTATGGGGAATCTGTTCGTTCATTCATTCATGATTTTGTCTGCTTCATTCTCTTTCCTCTTTCATCCCTATGTCTAGCCTTGTGCCAGCATTGCCATTGGCAACCACAAACAGATGCGGCGTGTGGGACGACAACACCTGGAACTAATTTCTGATCATCAAAGGAAGATGCGGAGGGACGCTGCCATCCCAGCATGCTGAGCCGTGACTTCATTACAGGACTGCCAGTGGCCAAAAGTTATAGAATAGGGACATTCTCTGTTTCCAGTCTTTTGGAATTTGTCTGAAGTATTTAGGATGTTTTACAGGAACATCTTGTGCACCCGGTCTCGTGAAATGTTTCATTAACCATTATACAGCCTTGAAAAGCAATTATCCTGAGTAATAATTCCCATGAGGAGACTGCTCAGATCATCACATGAAACAATGTTTTCTCCAAACACTAATACATCTGAATGGTTGGACATCAGACTGCATTATTATTATTATTATTATTATTATTATCATTATTATTTGCAGTAATGCATTTTAACACATTAGTCTTGATTCAAGAAAAATGTCCAGATCCTACGGAGACTGTATTTATGCATGCTGTGTTATGAAATATTAAATATTTTTTACATCTCTGTAATGTCTCTTATGCTCACTAAGGCTGCATTCATTTAATGAAAACTAAGTTTAAAATATAGTATTATAATTAAAATTACCCATTTAAATGTTTATGTATTTTATAATGTAATTTAAATGTAATTAAAATCCAATTTGTCATCACATGAAATAAATTACATTGTAAAATATATTAAAATAGAAATCAGTCATTAAAAAATATTTGTTATTCTATTTCCAATCAAATAAATTCCTTGGTTTGCATAAGTATAAAAAATACAAATAAATAAAATCATGATTCCAAATCTATAGCCATTAGTGTAAATTAAATGCATAAATTAAAATAAAATGTATTTAGATATAAATTAAATGTTTACATACACACACATATATATATATATATATATATACAAACATACATATATATATATATATATACACACACAGTATATAAACAATTTATTTATATCTAAATAAAGTTAATTACATTGATATATATATATATAAATATATATACATTTTATTTTATATATTGATATATTTCAACATCAAGCCAGCATGCTCAATCTCACTTGTACTTTATATTCGGCAGTCCACCTCAGGTGACTCACCAGTAAAGCTGTAATGTGAAATAGTGATTCAGTTGTTCCAAAGTGAAACTGTGTTCTGTTCTGTTCTGTTCTGGGACGCGAGTGTGTTTTGTTGCTTGCTGATGTTGGACGGGACAGAAAGTGGGAAACACACCTCACTTTTCTGCTCAAGGACATGCTTGCTGATGACGGCCCACAGCAATGTTTGCACGCGTGTGTGCGTGTGTGTGTGTGTGTGTGTGTGTGACAGTCTGAAAAGAGAGAGTCTGGCTAAATCTCGTATTAGCCTAATGGTTTTGATTCGGTTGTAAATGAGCGTCAAGCCTGCTGTGTCAAACACAGTGACAAGGTGAGACTGACGGGCCTATTAACAGTTCGCATGGCTCTTAACAGCATCTTCTCTTAATACATGATGTGTGTTATAAGGAGGTTTGATGGTGCAAAGTGTGTGTGTGAGGAAGCGAGAGAGTTGCTGATGCGCTGTGCTGCCATTAACCTGTACCTCTCCTCATTAGTACTGTATCTCTGTTGCCATGGTGGTCTATTAGAGAGCTCAGATTAAAGCATCATTTGCATGTGTGTGTGTGTGGTGTGTGTGTGTGTGTGTGTGGTGTGTGTGTTTGTTTATTAGGAGGTGGCTATTTTCAAGGGTAGAATTGGGGCATGAGTAGCGTACAGTCTCGATGTTATTTTAATAGAAACAAAAGACAGCGATGATGACTTGATAGCACCAAGCCTATAATTATGAGCACTGTTCAGTAAAGTGACCCCAAAGAAATGTCTGCATGTCATTGCATTCAATGACAAAACATTCAAACAAGCGGGATCAAATGCTGCAGGGTCTTTCCTCAAAGCTCATTCAAAAACTGTCATTCAGTTTCATCGTTTTGGTCATTTTTAGTAGATGTAATCAGTTTTCCTAAAGTTACTGTACAGTTATTTAGTATCGTGAAGATTTTTTTAAATTATATTTTCCATTTTACTTTTTGCACATTTGGGGGTAATAATATTGTGCATTTTTTCATTTTATTAGTGATTGTTTTGTTCTTGTTAGTTATAGGTTTTATTCAGTTGTGTATCTGTTTTTGAACTAAAAAAGAGAAATGTTGCTTTTGCAAGTTAACGTATTATTTTAACATCATTTATAGTTTTAGGTTTACTTAACTATAATAACCTTCAACTTCAAGGTGTCTCACAAGAGTATACGAGCTATGTCAACTTAATTTAACCCATAAAAAGACGTTTGGTATAAATTAATCTATATATTGGTTGAGTGGAGTTCAATAAAAAAATGTTACTTGAATAAAACAGTCATTTAGATTTTTTTCCTTTTTTTCAGAGTGACCATATTTTAGTTCACCGTATTAACTGTTCCAACCAAACAAAGACTCTCTGTCTTCATTTTGAACAGTATCTATTGTTTTATCATCTAAACCCCAGCTATTATCAATAGCTACACATCTTAACCAGCTAATCAAGCTCTTCAGGATCACGTAAAACTCAAAGGTCATGTGAGCTGAAGCATGTGGAAGTCAAATTTGCAAGATCTAATAAAATACAGACATTTGTGTGTTAAGTGCCAAACATACGTTTGGTGGCCTCAGTATATATTGTAAGATTTACGTCCAGTTTTTGTCCTTTGGAGAGTGACGCACCTGTGGTTTGGATCCACCTCTGTGTGGATTAAGAGTTGTGCGGTGGACAGCTGGCCCCTACATGCAGCTGTTTGGCAGCTGCTTCCTCTTGCATTTGTTTCATATTAATGTATGTTTGTGTAAGTGAGTATGTGAGTGTGCTGGACATAATAACATACCCTGGGAATAACAGCACAAACAGTCATTTCTTCAGCTAAAAAACAGGCACACACACGCACAGCCTACGTTCACACAGTCGTTGTATTTAATATCGAGTTTAGAGCACAAACTGTCCCATTCACAGAACAACTTATCGTTTATAAGTGTGTAAATGCACTAAACTTGAAAGGCAAATTCATTTTAAAACTGCAGTTTTTTGTAGCAGATTGTATTTTGACATTTTGTATTTATTATTCAATGCTGACTTTTATATATATATTTAAACATATGCATGTGTGTGTGCATGTTTATGTGGTTTATGAGGACACAAATTTGTATAATGACATGGGTATGACATAGGTATTACAAGGAGAAGGTGATTTATGAGGACATTTTCAGTGTCCCCATAATTCAAAATGCTTATAAATCATACAGAGTGAGTTTTTTTTGAGGGAAAATAGAAATGCACCGTCTCCTGTGAGGGCTAAGTTTAGGTGTAGGGTAGGTGTAGGGCAATATCACATACAGCTTGTACAGTATAAAAACCATTACGCCTATGGAAAGTCCCCGTAAACCATAAAAACCACGTGTGTGTGTGTGTGTGTGTGTGTGTGTGTGTGTGTGTGTGTGTGTGTGTGTGTGTGTCACAACACAAAAGTTTACATCCCCCTTTCAGAATCTGATAAATGTTAATTATTTTACCAAAATAAAAAGGATCATACAAAATGCATGCTATTGTTTATTTGGTACTGACCTGAATAATATATTTCACATAAAGATGTTTACATATAGTCCACAAGTGAAAATAAAAGTTGAATTTATAAAAATGACCCCGTTCAAAAGTTTACATCCCCTTGATGCTTAATACTGTGTTGTTATCTGAATGATCCACAGCTGTGTTTTGTTTGTTTTCTGATGGTTGTTCATGAGGTAAATGTAACTCATTTTTTGGGAAACATGTAACTATCTTCTGTAGCTTCTGAAGTGCAGTACCAAATGAAAAAATATGATATTTAGGCAAAAAAAGAAAATTATTACACATCTCCACGCTGTTCAAAAGTTTTCACCCCCCAGCTCTTAATTACATTTACATTTAGTCATTTAGCAGTCGCTTTTATCCAAAGCGACTTACAGTTGGGGAGTACATAAAGCGATTAATCTAGAAGAGGCAAACATACAGAGGAAGTTCCAATAACACCAAGTCTCAGGCGTTGTTCAAATAAGTACAAGCTAGCAAGGGAAGGAGAGAAAGATGAAGATTTTGAAAAAGTGAAAGAATGTTTTTTTTGTTTTTTTCATGTAGTAAAGTAGAGTTGAAAGAGATGAGTTTTCAGTTGTTGTTGAAAATTGACAGGGATCCAGCATTCCGGATGGGGATGGGAAGATCATTCATTCCTTCATTCCTTTATTCCGAACAATTAATTCCTTTATTCCAATTATTTTGGTAAAATAATTAACATTTTCCAGATTCTAAAAAGGGGGGTGTAAACTTTTGACCACAACTATATATAAATATATATATATAGAGAGAGAGAGAGAGAGAGAGAGTTACTCTGCTAGGAGCCATAAAGAAACCATTTAATAAACAAACATTTATTTAAATAGTTATTTAAAATAAAAATAAACTTCAACAAAACAACCATTTTTCCTAACTTTATGTACTAAAATGAATAAAACTTAAATATTATTTTTGAAGAAATAATTATTATTTTTAATTATTATATATAAATATTGTAAAAAATGTATAGACATATATTTAAATAAATAAATAATGACTAAAAATAAAACAAATTCAAAAATAAAAAATATCGGTGATACTAAAACAACACTGCTTGAGGTGTATATGTGTGTATATATATATAAGAAACTATTGTTAACCTTAAAAAGAGATACAATTCAATTACTTAACTTAAAATAATTAAATTACTCTGCTCAGGTACACAGAAGTATTCTGGTTTATGAAAGACTTTTAGGTCTATTCCAGCACTGCTAATATTGTTGTCTCCTTTATGATACTATGCATGTGTTTTTCCTCATTTGCATGCCGAAAAAAAACATCTGCAAAATGAATAAATGTAAATGAGTGTTCAACATCAACATGCAGAAGAAGCACACAATTCTGCAGGAACGCCTCAAGTACCTCTTCCAAACATGTGTCCTCTTATTGTTTGAAGTTTCTGAGGATTGTGCTGCTGATAGATATGAGTCTTCAGTGAGTCAGGACGTTCAGGAGTGTTTGTGACTCATCTCCCGAAGGACGATGAACACCCACGACACCCCCGACAGCCCACGCTCACCTCACACAGCCAAATCTTCATAATCACAATATCCGCCACTTGCAGCGGGAGAAACATCATCAATGAATATTAATGACTCAGAGGTGCGGCTGAGCACATCAGTGCTACGTCAAAACCCTTTCCGATATGAAATGGAGAAATATGGATTATACACAGCCTCTTTCAGCAGCTTCCCAAATCTCATTTGCTCTTATGCATTTTAAGAAGACCAGAACACGTGGCTGCTGAGAGAAGCAGCGAGAGCCACTGATTTCATCTTCGTGTGTTTTTCTTTCCATTGGGTGTGTGTTCAGACGTCTTAGTCATCAGCTGCACCTTGGTGACTTTTAAATTCACAGAAATGTCCAGGCGTTTCTTTCCGAATGCAGTTGTGACATTAAAAATGTGGCTAAAAATGAACGATTAAACCAAATGCACATTTTGAAAGTGCAAAAATGTATTAACTTTCAAATTAGACTGTAATTTTATATTGACTACACATGATTGAGGTGTCAAAATGAATCAATAAGAGGCCTGTATTGCATGTCTTGATCAATAGTAATATTTCTCTGTATCTAATACAGAGGACATTAATTCAACTTGCTTCAACAGTGCTGCATGCTAATTATGACCCTTCATTTTTGCTTCAATTTCTATCTATTATTATAAATGCAGGCATAAATAACAGATTTTACAAATCTCTGCATGCAGTTGACAGTTTATTGTATTTTTAATCCACTATAGATAGATAGATAGATAGATAGATAGATAGATAGATAGACAGATAGACAGATAGATAGATAGATAGATAGATAGATAGATAGATAGATAGACAGACAGACAGACAGACAGACAGACAGACAGACAGACAGACAGACAGACAGACAGACAGACAGACAGACAGACAGACAGACAGACAGACAGACAGACAGACAGACAGATAGATAGATAGATAGATAGATAGATAGATAGATAGATAGATAGACTCCTGTGCTGGATGCTGTGACAGGCGGTAGGGGATAGAGGTCAGAACAAAGCCTTTGTTTCAGCGCTCTGCGTCGTACCTGCGTCAGTGCTGTTCTGTTTGTGAGCATGTGTCCTCCTCCCAGCTCCAGGAAGAGCAAGAAAAGCTCCCGAGTGAAGGTTTTGTAAACATTGCTTCACTATGTGTATCTTATACAACAGCAGGGAATTCACATGACCCTCAGGCTGAAAGAGAAAACAGTGCCAAGGGGAAATAACTACTGATAATACTGTATGCATTATATATATATATATATATATATACAGGTGCATCTCAATAAATTCGAATGTTGTGGAAATTTCAGTAATTCAACTCAAATTGTGAAACTCGTGTATTAAATAAATTCAATGCACACAGACTGAAGTAGTTTAAGTCTTTGGTTCTTTTCATTGTGATGATTTTGGCTCATATTTAACAAAAACCCACCAATTCATCTCAAAAAATTAGAATATGGTGAAATACCAATCAGCTAATCAACTCAAAACACCTGCAAAGGTTTCCTGAGGCTTCAAAATGGTCTCTCAGTTTGGTTCACTAGTTTACACAATCATGGGAAGACTGCTGATCTGACAGTTGTCCAGAAGACAATCATTGACACCCTTCACAAGGAGGATAAGCCACAAACATTCATTGCCAAACAAGCTGGCTGTTCACAGAGTGCTGTATCCAAGCATGTTAACAGAAGATGAGTGGAAGGAAAAAATGTGGAAGAAAAAGATGCACAACCAACCGAGAGAACCGCAGCCTTATGAGGATTGTCAAGCAAAATCGATTCAAGAATTGGGTGAACTTCACAAGGAATGGACTGAGGCTGGGGTCAAGGCATCAAGAGCACCACACACACACACACACACACACACACACACACACACAGACACAGACACAGACACAGACGTGTCAATGAATTTGGCTACAGTTGTCGTCAGAGGCGTCTTACCTGGGCTAAGGAGAAGAAGAACTGGACTGTTACGCAGTGGTCCAAAGTCCTCTTTTCAGATGAGAGTAAGTTTTGTATTTCATTTGGAAACCAAGGTCCTAGAGTCTGGAGGAAGGGTGGAGAAGCTCATAGCCCAAGTTACTTGAAGTCCAGTGTTAAGTTTCCACAGTCTGTGATGATGTGGGGTGCAATGTCATCTGCTGGTGTTGGTTTTTTAAAGATGCTGATTTCATTTTTCCAGCAGGATTTGGCACCTGCCAGCACTGCCAAAAGCACCAAAGTTGGTTAAATGATGGTGTGCTTGATTGGCCAGCAAACTCACCAGACCTGAACCCCATAAAGAATCTATGGGGTATCATCAAGAGGAAAAAGAGAAACAAGAGGCCAAAAAATGCAGATGAGCTCAAGGCCACAGTCAAAGAAACCTGGGCTTCCATACCACCTCAGCAGTGCCACAAACTGATCACCTCCATGCCACGCCGAATTGAGGCAGTAATTAAAGCAAAAGGAGCTCCTACCAAGTATTGATTACATATACAGTAAATGAACATACTTTCCAGAAGGCCAACAATTCACTAAAAATTAGTGAATTGAAAATTCGTTGTTTTTTTTTATGGTTTTATGAAGTATTATAATTTGTTGAAATATTGAATTGGTGGGTTTTTGTTAAATGTGAGCCAAAATCATCACAATTAAAAGAACCAAAGACTTAAACTACTTCAGTCTGTTTGCATTGAATTTATTTAATACACAAGTTTCACAATTTGAGCTGAATTACTGAAATAAATGAACTTTTCCACGACATTATAATTTATTGAGATGCACCTGTGTATATATATATATATATATATATATATATATATATAATGTCTTAGCATACCCCACTAAAACAATAGCAACCACTCTATCAAAACAAACGTGTGCAACCTCAACAAACACTTTCTTGAAAAACATGAAATCCACCACAATCCATGTGTTTTTTCATGCTCTGAGAGTCAAAGAGAGCTGGAGAAACGGAGTCCGGCTCTCTGAATCTGATGTCGAAGGAGGAATTCATTGTAAGACCAAAACAACCTCATCCACGTTCTCCAGAGACATTCATGCCGTAATTGAGCTGTGCTTGTAAATTTCTTTAGTCTCGTATTGATTTATGGCCGACAGCTATTGTGATGCCCATTGCAATTTAGCAAGGAACTCACATACAGGACATTTGTGGTGGAAAATAATATATTAAACATCACAAGGCATCTATTATAAATAAAACAAATATCTCTCCTGTTTTAGCCGTGTTTGTTTTATACGCCTCATCAGCTGGATGATTTGAATACAAGCTTATTGATTTACCATTATCTTCAATGGGAATGAAAAATCCATGGCTTTCTCTTTAAATAACCATCAAATGTGCTCAGGCAAATGTGTTAGATGTGTAGAGGGAATTACAGCCGATATAACACGGGATAGTGTTATTAAATGTGGCTTGTTTGAATGTAATGTTTTTGGATGCTATTTGTTAATGGCTTATGTTAAAGTCTAATCAAAGAAGGGTTTAATATGCTTGTCAAGGTGTTCAGTAGAGTTACTGTCCATTTAAAAAAGGCCTACATTTAAGAATTATATATTTGAATTGCATATTTCCATCCATTTGAATTATATAATTTAACACAAACTAAACAAACTTCATACTAAATGAAGCAGGTAAGATATATTTGCATATTTAATTTTATTTTAAAAATCATATTTTTTTAAAGGCATTCATTCAAAATGCTTGAATCAGCAAAAAATCTGTTCATTTTGAAAATACTTCCATTACAGTTAAGTAGGAGATTAAAAGATATATATATGTATATATATATATATATCTATATATGTGGTTATTGTATTTTAAACATTTATATTTCTATTATAGAAATACTACCTGTTTCATTTATGTACGAGTAACAAATATGCATCGCATTTAAAGTAATAGTTCACACAAAAAAGAAAATCTGCTCAAACAATCATCAGAACAGATTTGGAGATGTTTAGCATAACATCACTCACTCATCAATGGATCCTCTGCAGTGAATGGGTGCCGTCAGAATGAGAGTTCAAACAGCTGATAAAAACAGCACAATAATCCACAAGTAACTCGCATGACTCCAGTCCATCAGTTTAATGTCTTGTGAAGTGAAAACCTGCATGTTTTTGTAAATCTATCAACAAGATATTTTAACTTCAAAACCGTTGCTTTCCAGTAAAAATACTACTTTAGTGTTTTAGTCTTTGTAGAGTTTGATATTGCTAATCCCAAGCAGTAAGCAACTTCATAAAGATGGACATATTTTCTTTGTATCCGTGTGCTATTTTTATTTTTATGTGCACATATGCATGCCATCTTAAAATTAAACCATTTGTCATTTGTGTAAAAGGAGAACATTCTATTCTTGTCTAACAATTCCATTCCAGTCTTCATTGTAATCCATGTGATTGTATCTTTTAAATCACGGTTTTGAAACAAATCACTCCCATCCAATCATCAGGCATTGTCCGCTCCACATTCCCTGGCCAGATTCCTGCATTTCCATATAGATGGAGCACCACATTAAAACTGCATTGCATTGTCCATTTATCCTATCACCGTTTGTCCAAGATATTCTTTTTTAATATGCGTCATCTTCCTTGGCACATCCACGATCGTCGTTTTGTTATGTATGTGATTGGTTTCATCTGCCCGAGTGAACGTGCTATGCTGTAACATCAGCTTAATGTTTATCGGGCACCAAGACCTAAAGGTTGCTGTGTGTGAAATAGCCGCAGTGACCCTGAGACCAAGGCTGAGATGGATGGAGGAAGCTCCGCTGCCAGGGAAATCAGAATTAAAATGCAAGAACAACAGTCAGATTGTCTTCCCGAGAGAAGCGGAAAAGAAGAGCAAAGCCAACTTTACGCTCTAAGCCAGTCTAGATTTGCATGACACTGCCCCAGGGGATGGGATGTATGGACTTAATGGAGATCTCAGTTATGTTTTATTTATTTGTGTCAACTTTGCCTTTGAGGTTTCTCGTGAAGCTCCTAAGGAGAATTCAGAGTGCAATTGAGACGATCATTGACATGCCGTAAGGGTGAAGAACTGTGAAATGAATGGATTGGGTCATTATTTCTGTCATTATTTATTTACCTTCATGTCATTACAAACCTGCATTTTCTTTCTCCTGTGAAACACAAGAAGCACATTTTGGGTTCAAACAACATTTGATTTGATCACTTTTACATTCAGTATATGAACAAAAACACAGACTTTTTTTTACAATATCTGGTTTAGAATGACATCAATTAGAATGACGTTTAGAATGACGTAAATTATGACAAAATTGTTTATTTTTGAGGAAATGAATGTCCTTCAAAGGGATATTCGAAACAAAACTTAAAATTGGTTTAAAATCATGCCATTTCAAACTTATATGACTTTCTTCTGTGAAACAAAAGATACTATTTGAAATAATATTGATAACCAAACAGTTTTTGTTCCTGTTGACTTCCATTGTATTTTTTGCCCATGTAATGGAAACATATGGGAAACCGAAACTGTTTCTTCTAAATATCTTCTTTAGTGATCTACGGAAGAAAGCAAGTTGTACACGTTTGGAATAAATAGAGGGGGAGTAAATGATGACTGAATGTCTATTTTTGGGTGAACTAATCACTTTAAGGCAATAGTGTCCCTTTTAACCATTTGCTGAATAGAAGAAACTTGAAAGATTTATAAAACTCAAAAGTGATTTTTCTATATGTCTGAAATTGCCAGCATTATTTTCCCATACAGGATGTTAAACCGAATCAAAATGCCACTCAGCGGCTTTGATGCCCACCCCACAGCACATATTCAGCTGTCCCACCTCTTTCTATATCTTTACTGACAGTACAGTATTTTAGACCAAAGGCAGTCAGTGTAGATGGATGGAGGAGAGAGCATGGTTCATTGCGTGATATTGTATTGACAGGTCAGCTACCACAGTCCTGCCGGATCCCTCTGCACCCTGGGGAACTCCTCTGTCTGTTTTGGACCCCCTCCCCCTCAGCCGACAATCCCAACCCCCATCATGTGCTCCGGGGGTAGAGAAGCGGCATGCCGTGGTACTTTCTGATGAGCAGACACACCTACCAGCGACGTGCATGACAATGACATAGAGAGAGCGTCTCAATAATTGATAAAAGATAGAAAATTAACAGAGACACTCTATTTTATCTGACCAATCGAGTTATAATTGAAAAATAATCGAGGTTGAAACTCGTAGCACATGGATGCATTTGACTGCATGCGAAATGCTTTGCAGCTATGAAGAATAAATTGGAAATGACTTTCTGATGTAATCACATTTCTTTCTTAAGGCTTGTTATGTGGAAAATCTTGACAATCGTTATCACCATTTTTGAAAGCTCTTGTAAAGAAAGCTCATATAACTTATTCAGAAATGTATTTTCTGTCATATTGCATACTGTTTTGACATCAGCTCATTAGGATACTGGGATTTAATGAGCTCCCACTGAGCTGAGATAGACTGCCTGTAGGCCCCTCTTAACATTTTCTAATACCCTTCCAGCCCTCGACCAATCCTCTTCATGACCATTTATAGTGGGATGAATGTGACGCTTGGTTGGGCAATGGAGGCTACACTTATAGTCTGGCACACACTGCTCTCTCTCTCTCTCTCTCTCTCTCTCTCTCAATCTCTTTCTTCCTTTAGTGATTTGGTGCCAGGCACTCAAAATGTGGAACCCCTATTTTGGGTGTTCTGTGAATGAGTTTCCATATATGGAAAAGCTCTGCAACAATCACAGTTTAAGATCTCTTTGAGAGGTTTCCATCCAGTCAACTGTCTTTTGCTGCCAACCAGAGCACTCTTGAAATGGTTAAGGTCATTGTCATTATCATGAGCTGTGTCTGGAATTCCTTTGCACTTGGAGTATGTAATCATTACTGAATGTGTTAATATAATAATATAAAAATATAATGCCAGGAATACTGCATCCACCATGTTGGCATTGTCCCTTTACCTTTGGGTTATTTGACCTGTGACGTATGAAAATAAATACTTTTGTTAAACAAGTGCAGTTTAACAACGAGGAACACTTTCTTGGTCCCGACTTGAAAAATCCACATGCAATCATAAAAATAAAGACTTCAAGAGGGTGTTTTTCACACAGGTTTCCATAAGTCGTTTTCAGCACAGCTCTAAAATAATTATTTGTTTTCTTGGTTTAAAGAACATTTTAATGATCTAAAAAAGCCTTTTTCCACTGAATAGCCTTTTGTCCAGTGGAAAGGTTCCATGGATGTTAAAGGTTCTTCATGGAACTGCAATCTCTGCTATTTTTTTTCTCCAGCTTTTTCAAATGTGGAAGTCCGTGAGTATAGCAAACTAAGAATCTCAATGGAAGCAGTATGTCATCTGGATATTGTTGGTGTAAATACGTTTCATAAATACTTATGTCCAGATATACAAATTTGACATAGTATTGATTTTTGAATATTATTTACTTACTGCGGATACTATAACATGAAGTATGCATTTTCAGATGTGGGGACCATTACAACTCTCACGATACAAGCTCTGGTCCATCTTGTATGAAATTGAACTGCAATAGGCCTATCTGAAATAATGGATTCAGATTGATTCTAAGTGAAGTGCAGCACTGATAAAACTGAGCAGTTCCTAAAGTGTTTCGGATTCTGCTGCAGTACTGAACATGTTAATAGTTATGTTAACTACTGCATGCTGTTGGTTACATGAGATGAGTATTGAATGTGGCAATGCAATGGAAGTTCCTGATTTATTTTCTAATATAGCCTTCATGTTATGCTGAATTAAAAACATGAGGTGATGTGATTTTATAGGGTTAAATTTTAACCCCATTATTCAAATTTAAACTTCACCTACTACATGTCATCGATATTCACGACATCAGGTGTAGACCCACCAATCTCCGTCGTTATTATATTCAACCATTTCTACTGTCTGTTTCTACTGCAGCATGGGTGTGTTCCTCTGAGGAGAAATGCAGCGCGACGACCAATTTCTCCTCATCAAAACACACTTTTCGTCCATATAATCTGTGACATGTTGTGGTTTTGTGTGGGCATTTCAGTGTGCATGTAATGAATGTAATGAAACCGCAAGAACCAGATATATTTGCGCTTTCTTTTTCATGGCCATATATGGAGATTAGTTTGGTTGTTTGACGATTCAGGCTCGTTTTAACCCTTTAGCTGCTGAATTTTATTCGCTGCAATAATCAGGAAGATAAAGGTGTGATCCTTTTGCACATGTTGCGTTTTAGGGAATGCGAATCGAAACTCACAGCTGTGCGAAAGTTTGCCTCATCTTTCTTCTTCAGGTACAGATTTAGGCTATAACTGAATACATTAAATGCGCTCAGCTATTAAAGTAGGCTATGCTGGTGGTAAACGAGTGGTTAATTTACCTTCTGGTGTTAAACCGAGGAGCCTTTAATAGAACAACTCCTTTACATGACAGATTTAGAGGTGTAAACAGGTGTTTGTCTCTGTGTGGTTCCTGTCAGCGACGGTGAAGCTTTATGCTATTAATGTGCAATACATACGCTGTGCTGGCGGTAATCATTTACATATACTGGCGTTAAAGGTGCCTTTAAAAGAACATCTCGTGACATGTTTAGAGCTGTAAATATAGGTGTTTAGTCCCTCTATATATATGTATGAGACTATGAGCGTTTTGCGTGGGGAAAGGCAGTATTTTGACGTACTGTATTTTTTATTATTATTTTTAAATAGAATATAATTGCTTTAAGTAGGCTATACAGTGCATCGTAGATGCAGAGATAACCACAACCTGAAAAAAAAACTTTTTGTGTAGGCTATGAAATACATTACAGATAGATAGATAGATAGATAGATAGATATAGATAGATAGATAGATAGATAGATAGATAGATAGATAGATAGATAGATAGATATAGCTAGATAGATAGATAGATAGATAGATAGATAGATCTAGATGATATCTATAGATAGATCGCTCGCTCGCTCGCTCGCTCTCGCTCGCTCGCTCGCTCGCTCCTCTCTCCTCTCGCTCGCTCGCTCTCTCGCTCGCTCGCTCGCTCGCTCGCTCGCTAGATCGATAGATAGATAGCTAGCGTGGTATGCTCTATGTCAGGTGAGGATTTTATGCCATCGCAAGCTGTATTCATGGACATGTATTTCCAACTTGTTCTTAATTACAGCAAGCAAACACCATTCATACACACTCACCACACCCCCACACACACACCACCACACACACA
>QVTF01006014.1:0-16275 GCA_003573665.1 Oxygymnocypris stewartii | reverse complement strand
TCCCGTGGCAGAAACAGATAAACAAATAAAGACAATTTAAATAAAGACCATCCAGGAACAACACTGGATGAAATTATCAGTTCAACCTAAGCTAATGCATAATAATGTGCGTTTGATCAGATATACCTGCAGTACAAGATTGTGAGATGCATTATATGAGTGCTTGGCTAAAGAGATGTGTCTTTAATCTAGATTTAAATAGAGAGAGTTTGTCTGAACCCGAACGTTATCAGGAAGACTATTCCAGAGTTTGGGAGCCAAATATGAAAAAGTTCTACCTCCTTTAGTGGACTTTGCTATCCGAGGTACTACCAAGAGTCCAGAGTTTTGCGACCTTAGGGAGCGGGTTGGATTGTAGCGTGATAGAAGATTAGTTAGGTACGCAGGAGCTAAATCATTTAGGGCCTTATAGGCAAGTAATAATATTTTGTAGCTGATACGAAACTTAATAGGTAGCCAGTGCAAGACTGTAAAATTGGAGTAATATGATCATATTTTCTTGACCTGGTAAGGACTCTAGCCGCAGCATTTTGTACTATCTGTAGCTTGTTTATTGAAGATGCAGGACAACCACCTAGCAGTGCATTACAATAGTCCAGTCTAGAGGTCATGAATGCATGAACTAACTTTTCTGCATCAGAAACACTTAACATGTTCCGTAGCTTGGCAATGTTTCTAAGATGGAAGAATGCTGTTTTTGTAATATGGAAATATGATTTTCAAAAGATAGGTTGCTGTCTAATACAACGCCCAGATTCTTGACTGTAGAGGAAGTAATAGGACATCCGTCTAGTTGCAAATTGTGATCCAAGATTCTGTGTACTGTTTTTAGGTCCAATAAGTAATATCTCTGTCTTATCTGAATTTAATAGGAGAAAAGTATTGTTATCATTCTTATATGCTGATTTTGTCATTTTCGAATGGTAGTGTACATTAATTACTCTGTTAAAACTTTGTTCTCTTTATTTTTACATTTGTTTTATCTGTAGTTGTCAAATGTGATTAAAAGATTATAGAGCTATTTTTCCTAACTAAAGTCGTATTACCATGCATATTGTTTGCATCTAGAGGCTATATTTTCCAAAGTGATTATTTTTAAATTTACAGACTGCATCCATTTACTTACATTTTAAGCACAGATCTGTAACCTTGATTTTTTTATTTCTGCTTTTTGCAAGCACTATTCATGCAGGTCATGTAAAATTATATTAAATACCTAACTTTTAGCCTGATTTTGGCTCAGCGACTGTGAAATCTGCTGTGAATTACTTGTGTGAATGTGTTTAGTGCTGCAATGCTTTTATGGAGAAGAAAGAAAACAGCCAGAAAATAAACCTATCGCTGGGATGCACGCTATGCTCCCATGAATTGATCAAACTCTGCATCTGTGCATGGATGTTCATGTTTTCTAGCTTCTGCATGTGCCACTTGCTTTTAATTTGACATTGTGGATTTGTGTGAGTGAGTGTGCTTCTGAAAGTGCTCATGTGTCCATGTATGCGCATGCTTTGTATGTGCATATGGGGGAAGGGGGCTTAGTTAGAGCTCCTGGAGGCCTGGCTGGCCAGCTTCAGAAGCTCTGTCTCAGCCCAACGCAACACAGCAGGGAGTCCTCCACAGAACCCAGTAACAAATGTCACCAGTTCTCAAACCCCCCAACCAACTAGCCTTCCCATCCTCAGCCGTCAACACACACACAACTGGTCTTATCAGGCTACCAGGGCTTATCAGGAAGCAGGGAGAAACAGAAGCGTTCCACCCTGCAAGAAAAACACATGCAACAGAAGCAGCATACGCTTTTCTTCACAGCTGTTGAGTAGATAATTCTAGATTTCTAATTTAATTTGAAGATGACGAGAGAAGATGCTGCTGTAATGTTTATTGAGGAGTGAATTCTCTCCCCTGTTTTGTTGCCAGCTTGTTATCGGTAAACAAGATGGTGACAACAGGTACAAAGGGCCGTTCTGCTAAGCTGTTCTCGGTTAGGGATTCTTCAAAATAACCTCCGGCAACTGGGGAAAATATGAAGTGAAGGAGAGAGAGGGTCTTGTTTTTCACTCACAGTGCCTCTTGTTTTATGTCCACAGTGAGAGAGAAAAAAAACAGCAGCTCTCTGCAGCACGAAGCCAATTAGGTTTTTCGCACAAGTGTCTTAATCAGTGGCGTAATTGGAGGCACCCTGCTGAGATTGAGGCTGGGCAGAGAACAAGGTCTAAACCAACATATATCAGACATATTGAGCTTCAAACTCTTCAGAGTGACAGAAACTGTCATTATGAAGAATTTACTGAGTGTTTGGCTAACCTGCCAAAACAAAGTTACTTGGCGTCATTAAAAAGTATAAGGGATACTTAACAACCAACAGGGCTTTTATTATTATAATTTTTTTCGTGGTGCATTTTATTTGAATCAATCCTGGCTATTATATGTGGCATGAATCAGAATCTATGAAAAATGTTCTTTAAAGTCATTCTGGTCTTTACTATCTTTTCAGACACATCTGAATCTCATAGACTGAAGTTTTATCAAAGGTTTTCTGTTCATCAGTAAAGCAGTACATTTAAAGCGGCCATACATCTCAGGTTATGCTTTAAGCTTTACTGAAGTATTTAATAAAAAATCATAGCACTTATATGAAGAAAAAAACAGGCTGGACATTTTAATAGCCATTTAGCTTATATTATTTGTTATGAGGGTTTTAGGGTTAGGGTTGGGGATAGACCGCAACTGTGTTCCTGTGTGGCTCAGTGGTAGAGCATTGTGTCAGCAGCGCAATAGGTTGTAGGTTTGATTCCCAGGGAACACACATAAATGAAAAATGTATTCATACAAATGCAACCTGATTGCAATTGTAAGTTGCTTTAGATAAAAGCGTCTGCTAAATGCGTAAATGTAACTGATTCATAAAAGGTTTTCTTTAATAACCAAGATTTGAACTTAATCTGTGTGCATCTAGGTAAATGTTCAAAGGTCTGGAGTAATTAAAAAATAAAAAATACATTATTCAGACTAAACTGATCAGAAGGGACAGTAAAGACATGTATAATGTTGCATAAATAAATGCTGTTCTTTTGCACTTTCTATTATCAAAGCATGCTGAAAAAAGGTCTCCACAAAAAATTAAGCAGCACAACTGTTTTCAACTTCATAATATGAAAAGTTTCTTTAATGCCAATCAGCATATCAGAATGATTTCTGAAGGACCATGTGACTCTTAAGACCAGAGTAATGATGCTGAAAATTCAGCTTTGCCATTACAGGTATTAATTACATTTTAAAATGTAGTATAATACAAAACACTTATTTTAAATTGTAACAATAGTTCACAATATTGCAGTTTTTACTATTTTAATTAAATAAATGTTGAGCATAAGACACTTCTTTTAAAAACATCTTATTAACCTCACTTGTGAACAGTAGTCTATAGGTGTTGTGACTGGCCATCATTTATTAAAAAAATGTAATCACTTTTTAATGGTCATGCAGTTTCAAACATAATTTATTCAAAATTAAATAATAATCATTGAACAAGGATTTTATTACATGTATTAGTCGACATAAAAATCGTCATCACAACTGCTACAAAATTTTAGGTGAAGTATGGTATGTCATACCTCATGACATGTCAGATTCCCAAATGTATTTTATGTCAACTATATACCCCTCCTCCGTCAGTACTTCTCTGAATGTGGAGTCCATATTTCAGTCACTGTGCACAAACTCAGAATGTTTTCTGCTGTGCAGAATCATGAGAAATGCAGTGACAGAAAATAGTTTAGTAAGAATCTGATGGAACTGGATCTGATATTGTATTTCCAATATATTGAGATTATAATTGTAAAAATGTGTTTGTATAAAATACCTAAAAGTAAAGAACACGTTGAATGTTTGCGAGGCAAACTTTGACAATCTAAAGTTCAAAAACGGCAATCCATTCATACTTCCCAAAAAGTCTGTTGATGAAGGGTAAAGATTATCATTGCTATGAGCACCATCATCAGGTTACTGAAGAGGAGAAGGTGGGAAAGGAAGACTTGGGGGTTTTCCCTCCTCCTTTCGCTTGCGGGAGCTTGAACTCTTTTTATGTCGGCCACCACACCATGGCTAATGGCCCCCGCTGAGCCTGCTGTCTCACTCCCGGCATCAAGCCCATCGTCCCTAAATCAAACCATAGAAAATTGGGCTTAAAATATTGGGGAGAGGCCCCCCAAAAGAGACCCAAAAGCTGCATCTGTCGCCGGCTTACATGAAAGTTGAGCTCACGATGAGCAGTGGTCACATCGGTCCTCGCTCGCAGTAGATCTAAGATGAAAAAGGTTGAGGCTTGTTCCTCTTTGGCTTTGCTTGTACGGTGTTTTATAGAGCAGGATCTCGTGGACTGCTGGAAAAATAGGTGCCGTTCAATGCATTGCCTGATGGATGTTACATGCTAGTGGTCTCGAGCGAGCTAAGAAAGGTGAGCATCGTGTTCAAAATGATTCTATTTTGTTGTATTAGAAAATCATTGTCTGATCTCATTTGACTTGGTTTGAAAAGGTCAGCGGGTGTAAATATCGTGTTTTCTGCTCTATACCTTTGAGCATGTTACAAGCTTCCTCAAAGTTAAAGTGTCAACAAAACAGTCAGCATTTGCAATGCTAACAAGACGACATCATGTATTGTTCCAAAATTATGTGTGCAAGCATTTTTCGGAGCAGCTGGTGTGTGTGTGTTTTGTGCCGGCTGAATCATGCAGCTGGTGATGCAGAGGTGAGGATTCAGAACAATGCGGCTAGATCAGGACCAGCCTTCCTGCAACACACACATACACGCCATGTTCTTTTCCTAAAAATACACACACACAAGCAGCAGTCTTTCCGCAAGTGCTGTCTGTTTTGTCAGTCCGTCTGAAAAATGCATGTGATGCACGGCTGAAAAATTCTGGATATTCAGGCGATTCCAGTGGGCAGAATGAAATCATTGTGTTAGGGATGCTGTAAACTTTGAGCTGGACAACGAAGGAAGCATTGTGCATGTTTGCAGAGGGGAGATAGAGGGCAGGGGGGAAGGAGGGGTTAGACTGACTGATGCAAGTCTGTCTGTGTGTGCAGGGAGTCATGAGCTGTCGAATATCACGGTTTTGTGCAAAAGGTATCATCCTGAACATCAGATGACAGGTGTGGTGAAGACGGTTTCTGATGTGACCTTTGCAGGATCCGTGATTGTCTGTAAGGTGAAACAATAAGACGCACCAGCGATGTCTGCTGAAACCCAACCAGAGACGCGTCACACAAATATAGCATCACTTTGAAATCTGAACATAATAATAAGCCTTGTAAAAGTAGTCATTTAAAACTAATAATAAGAAGAAGCAATGTTAATTATCCATGCTGCTGAGAAGACAGGATAGATGGATTTGTGGAATGGGTTGGGGGGGGGGGGGGCTTTTATACAATAATAAAAGATTTGGGAGGGGGGATTTATACAAAGAGTAGGTTTTTCATTGTGTGAAAATATAAACACAGATGAGCTGTGTCTTTGATTTGTTCCTGCTTTTCACTCCGCGCAGCAGGGATGCGCAGGCAGACGTGTCCTCTTTGCATTCGATGTAAATAGGTACCGTGGACGCCGCATGATGAGATTATATTCCACCCGTTTCTCTCTCTTTTCTTTCTTTCTTTCTTTCTTTCACCCTCCCTCAAAGACACATTTTTTAGCACTATTATGTTTTTTTAAGCTGGCTTTGATTCAGCTTTTTTCCTTGTTTTCCTCTGAATTCATGTGTTGCATGTTTTAGTTTTCTTGCAGATGATTGTGTTTTCAAATCAAGGCGTCTGATAGTTGTTTTTAAACGCTATCCAAATAATTTATTTAAATTAAACTAACAGAAAATGATTTATCATTTGTACTGGAATTAAATTGCTAAATAATTTATGAATAGAAGCTGTCTTGCAACATTTTCTTTTAATCCAATATTGGTTTAAAATTCCAAATTCATGATGTTGTAGAAATAATGCTGTGCTTTTTATGTGGCTATTGTTTTATATATGTAAAATAAGATTTATCTAAAATACTAAATTTAGATTAAATTTAATTTTTATTATCCGGCATGATGCAATTCAGGGCCTTTAATCTTTAGATTCATTATATATAAATCAATATAATCATATAAATATATTTTTCTGCATCATACGCTTTCTAGTAAGCCTAAACTCACATCATCATAACACACCAGCAGCAGCCATTCTGCATTATGAGGCTGAATAGGCCACCAGGACGATAGAATTAGACATCTCTGTCTCTACCATCTACAAATCTACATCATGACTGCATCCTCTATTTGTCACTTCTCTCTATTCTGATATGTCTTCAAAGACAAAGAAACAAAGAAAGGATAAAAGGCTGATCTCGGCATAAGCAAGAGCAGGAAGAAAAGAGAAAATTGATGGAGATGTGTTCAGTGCTCTGATGTGTATTATACGGTTTTTAGGTGGTGTTTATTGATGTCATTACACTCTTCATCTTTTAACAGTTCTTTGATTTGTTTTGCTTTTGCTTCAGGGGAGATTAATAGAAAAAGAAAACAGTCAGTACTAATAAATGTTGGTTATGAGAAACGGCAAAAACAATTGACATTATCATCATTATTATCATCATGGACAACATTAATAATAACAGCAATAATAGCAGGTTATTAAAATAGGAAATGTTAAAGCAATTCTGTATTGTTCGAAATAATTCTGTATGTGTTGCTTGGCAATCTTTTAAAATATTAACAGTGATAATACACAGGTACAAATATTTATTTGAACAAATATTAAAATGGAATTTAAGCGTCACGTTATTGTTGTTGTTATTATTTTACATTAACCAAGGATTAATTTGCCATATGTCACTAACCACAGCCAAATTAGCAGCATTGTAAGAATCTCATAATAATAATAATATAATAAAGATTCTGACACAGAGAGTAAAATACAAAAGCAAAATTAAGACTGAATTATTATATGTTAAGAATTAATCAAATGCCTCATTTTTGACTGCTGTTTCTTATAATATTAATAATAATTGTATTATAATTAATAAATAACATAATTGGACTATAATAAATTCTAATAGTGAATACTTTTATATATTGAAAAGGCAATATTCACCCTCTTCTCTTGCTTTATTTAACATTTTGCTTTCCTTTTCAGGATTTTCAATTTTTTCATGCAGAGGTATTTATTCAGTGCCCGGCAAGTTCTAATGCTGTGTTCACGAGGAGCTTTCCATTTTAAAATCACAATGCACTATACACCGCATTGATCTGGGGATCCCGAACTTTATTCGGTATTAGAGATTTCAATAGCACCAGTTGGAATAAAAGTGGACGGTGAATGTAATGGGGGTGGCAAAGCAAGTCTTTAGTCTGTGTTTTTGAACCTTACAATGAAGCAGAACACAAAAGGGGCTGGTCCGCACACAGATATTGTTGCCTGTGCAACCTTACAAAGCGGAGAGACCTTTGAAGAGAATTTTGAGTCGGCGCGCTGAAAATAAGCTTTGTATATGTTTATGTGCATGAGAATACACCGAGATGTCTGAGGCTGTTGGATATTTGGAGTTCTGTGATTTATCAGTGAAACAGCAATGCCTATTGAGATGAACAAGTTGTAGAGTGTTGCAGTTTAATCAGGACTGAGGGAGGTTTAATGCTGTTTGTTGGTGCTATTTGTTTATGTTTGTATTTAAATAAAATGAAGATTGTATTTATTAATAAATAAAACAACTGGTGTTAGTGTGCATGCTTTTTTTTCACTGTGACTGTTTCACCGACTGTTGCAATTTGCTGGAATTAATGTAAATGCTTTCAAATTCTGAAATGTATATTCATTGTTTGAGCATCAAATATGGTATTTTGCAGTTAAAATGATCTGACAAGCGTATTAGATGGGTCTGTGTTTTTATTTGACCTTTACCACAAAAATATTGCAGAGATTATTTGAGATTCCTCTTAAACTCAATTCTTAACTATTAAAATGTTTCCTAGATGTTGTTTTTAATATTAAATATAATTTTCTTTCATAAAAAAAGGTTTTATTATTTAAAAAAAAAATCTTTCCTTTAAATTACGGTATATATATTTCTAAAGACAATATGTGAGCTGTTTATTCAGGACAATTTCTTCACAAATTATACAATATAAAAATAATAATGGTGATTTAAAATAGATGTGTTTACATGTAAGGCATGTTCTGTTGCATGGATTATGCCTTTTTTATGTTTAATGCTCCTTCCAAATTGGGTAAACCAACAAATATTGCCGAACATAATAAAAAGCAATAATAAGCATCCAGAAAATAATTGAAATTCATGTTTCTTCTTTTGGTAGCATTTCATTAGTTTATTTGCTATTTATTCAGTCATTGCACAATTTTACAATTACTGATTTCATCTTTTCAGTCCTGAATTATAAAAATCTGGTCATAATCATCTAATTTGCAGAATTTATTTCTACAAGAATAATACAAAATAATTATTGTGATTTCTTAATTCTTAACAACTCTAAATTGAAAGTAGCCATGACGAATTATATATATATATATATAAAAATGATCAAACCTATGCCTATAAATCTGCTTTTGCGTTGAAAGTTCATCATTCATCAAACCAAAAACATTTAAAATTATTTTTAAGGCACAGGAATTATACATGACACTAATAAATAATTTAAAGTTTATAACAAGTTTCATAATTAGCACGAGTAACAAAAATGCTATCATCTCAACGAGATGTTTCTTCATCTTATGTGCTTTTGTAAACATTGTTACAGTAGTCCTTTATCATCATTGTTGTGTTAATAGTGTATATAAAGTACCACAATTATATTTATTTATCTAAAAGCAAGACTTTTTCTTCTCTTCCATGTCGGTACTGTGGACCGGAGTCAGGAGGTGGCTGGCTTCTGCCCAGCTTTACTGCGGCAGCCAGGATGTCGGTTCAGGACCTTCGGTGAAGTCGGGGTCATGGTAAACAATCATGCCAGCACACAAGTGGGTTTTAGCGCGCCCCTTTCATTCACGTGCAGAGAAAGGTGCCCCTCCCCTTAGCACACAGCTTCAATTCCTCCGGCTTCCCGAGGGAAAATACTGCCTTTCTCTAAATCAAACCCACTATATATCTCTCTCTTTCACCCTCTCTCTCTCACACACACACTTACACACACTCCAGTAGGAGAGCAAAGCTTTGCGGGACTTGACCTCAGCTCTCCTTCACTCCTGGCTATGCGCAAGACCTGTGACTTCTTTTCTCAGCTTGATCCTACTGGGAGAAGGCAGGAGATGCATATGTAATCCTGATGTGTGCGTGTGTGTGAAAGAGAAAGACTGAGGGAGGTCTTTTGTTCTTTTTTTTTCTTGAACCTTATTTATCGCATGCTGATTTTACTATGAAAAGGAGCAAAGTGTAAAGTTGTCTCTTTTTCAAATATGTGTTAACAGAATAAAGTCAATCCCTCTGATGGAAGTGGAGCAAGGAGCAATATGATTCAAGCTGGCTTCTAAACAAGTATAACTCATTTATGATATGTATATATCAACAGCCTCTTTCACTACACCTTACATCATGTGGAGACAGCATAAAGGAATACAGAGTTATGTTATGTAATTTTGTGAAGAAGTGATTATATATTTATAATGCACATTAAATGTATGTTTAATTATGTTGAATCAATATAAATAATATATAATATACAAATTTTATAATATAATTAGTTGTGACTGTGATGATAAAGTAAAAACAAACAGTGCATGCAATTTTTTATTGTTAGTCAGTATGAACAAATTACCACCACATATGACGTCTGTTGAGGAAAAAGATTAATGGAAACAATGCACTGAAACAATTGCTCATGCATTATTTTCAATTATTTTTATTATTTTCAGAGAGAGAGAGAGAGAGAGAGAGAGAGAGAGAGAGGAGAGAAGAGAGAGAGAGAGAGAGATAGAGAGAGAGAGAGAGACAGAGCACGAGATAGAGATAGAGATAGATAGAGAGAGAGATAGAGAGAGACATTCTACTAAATATATTCTACTCTCAAATATGGCTGTTTTTTTTTTTAGTAGTTTTATTTCCACAATTGAATCATATTTAATTGCAAGCTTGTACATGTAAAAAGGCAAAGCATTCAATGTTCAATGCATAGGAATAAAAATATATATATTTGGACTGCAATTAATAAACATTTTAAAATGTAGAATTAATAGAAAATACAATTTATGGAATGGAATTAACATTTTATGTTGATGTTGTCAGTGTTTATTTAATAGTAGAAGCTAAATACAACTATTGAATAACATGTGAATAAGAAGTGAATTCTAGCGTTTATTCAGTCATGTTATTTTGAATCCAGTTGACATGCAAATATTGGACTAATATGAGATGTTTTCTTTACCTCAGCTTTGTTTACCTGTTCTGCTTTTAATGTCATTAGACTAAAGGAAAACCACTGGGCCCGTCAATGTAAGCTTTAGTACTTAGAAATAAAGTATAACAGACTTTAGGCCGGGGTCATCCCTTCAACTCACATATCTTGATTGCTGTTCATATGTAATACATAGTTGTCTGTTAGATTTGTAATTGTGATGTTAACCGTCCACAATAAGAGTTTGATAAGCTGAATACAGGGAAAGGTTAGACCAATGACCAATGTTGTCATAAGGTATACAAAATACCAAAATGTTTTACTGGTACAATTAAAGATGATTTTATCATATATGGTTAAAGTGTGTTTTGGCTCTGTTGTGTTTCCTCTCTCTATTTTTCCATGGGAACCCAGGGAAGAGTGAACCAGTCTGAACATGACAGCTTCACCATGGAGGCACACACTCACAACACCAACTGTGTTTTGGATACATGCAAAATATACACGTTAAAGGACATTTATTAAATATGCATCGTCATTTCAGGGATTTAAAAGTCATAAATTGAATATTTGCTTTTGTGAACCCCTCTGCAGCAGGCAAAAATGTCCTCAGAGCTTTTCTAGTTTTAAATTATGGTAAATACAATATAATGTTCAACAGATTGTTATTTCAGCATGCATCAGTAAAATGTCTCAGCAGTTTGATCCAGTAGTTTTCCGATCCTCGCTGCATTGTTCTACAGAGGAGAGGGATGGAAAAAACTTCCTCCGCATCTAAAACAAAACAATGAGCCCATTTTAACTCCCGTGTGCCAGGATGGTTTAAAAACATTTATTTCCACAAATAAATAGCAAATTTAACTTGATTTTGGTCTGGTTATCTTGTGGCGTTGCTTCTCGTCAATACTACACACGCACTCTTTATTGCGATAGTCATAAAACTTAATGAATAGGTGCGCCCCCTTGCCGCACCACAGCTGTGCAGTTCTGGTATTCCTACGCACGAATCCATATTTTCACATACTCCCAAAATTATCTCACATTTCTGTTGTTTAGCTCGCAGCCGTCTTTAACACTGCTGAATTATATATCTGTTAAATCCTTGTTGAGTACGGAAAACGCATTTGGTTTTATTTATATAAAGATTTTTTTCATTTATATAGATCCCTCAGCGACATGGGATCTAGTTTTCCGGGAGGCGGCAGGATATGGCATGGGTAGGAGTTTTTATAATGGCTCGCGCACATATGGAGTGACGCCATCTTTCCCAGTGTGCTGCTGCGCGAGTGTGGAGTCCTCGCGCACACATTCACTCTCAGCAGGAGCTGCTGCACGTCGTGGGTCTTTTCCTCACATTTTCTCAACGGATTGTCGCCTTTATGCGTGTTTAAGTACTGAAAAGCGAAAAAGGAATATACAGCTTTTGACACAGGTGAGTGTTTAAGCCAATAAAATGTGTGGCTTGTTATCGCATGGAATGTCTTTCTGCAACTGTGGGGAGAGAGGAGGTGAATCAGCCAGAGAAAACATTACGTTACTACAAAATCACGACCAAATTACACTTACATTCACGCATGTAAACGCAGATTTGTTCGACTTTAATACTATAAGCGTTTTAACGAATCTGAAAAGGTGTCTTTAAAGCTCCGAGTTAACGTTAAGACATTTTGTGTTTTGGTGCTAGCTTGGTTAACGTTAGCATTTTAGGGCTGGAAAAGTGCTTTGTGGAGACCATGTAAAATCGTCCCTAATTCAACTGGATAACGTTATCTGCTTCCTTTTTACATTACCAATGAATTCCCTCTGTAAAATTCAACAGCTAAAGTTGGTTTTAGTCTTAACGTTACCGCAATCTCAAACCTGTGTTTAAGTCGGCTGTGCGGTTGAAAGTTAGTCCGTGGTTAACTAACGTTAATATATATAAACTAGCTTTATTTTAGCTTACCCTTTTAAGTTCTGTTTAAGCATTACTGAACTCAAGATGTTTTTAAGCTGCTTGTTTTTGTGACTTAACGTTACTAAAATCTGGGGATATTAAGTTTGTGGTAAAAATGTTTTACTCAAATGCGTGGCCAGCTCTATCACTTTGAGTTAGAAACACTTATGATATTAGTAAAATCATGCGCTGTTAAATACTCTAAATTTGACCCATATCTAAGTCTTAGTAAGAAACAAACAAAGGCATTTAAAGTGTTTAGCCGTTGAGAGGAAGTCGAGGAGGAGCTTGGGTGAAATCGGACTCTGCTGGAGCTCGTGCTAATGGGGGAGGTGGGGATCCTCGATGCGCGCACACGGGCTTTGCGGACGGGTGCATACCCTACCCATACATCACTCCCCAGCTCTTCTTAACAATACACTCAACTGACTTGAGCTGTCCTTCAGTATGTAGTGAGTGTTTTTTACGGCCTCCGTTGACTTTCCTGCAGTCTGTCTGACGATCTGTAAAAGTATGGGTTAATATTTTTCTCAACGGGCTTGTTTTTTTAGCAGCCGCTCCTGTAAGCACAACTGAGTATATTTGCTAATGATTCACCTGGCTTAAAGAATAAACCAAACATATGTGTTTTTCCTCCCCCTCTGTCATGGAGTCTAACTGAAGGCAGTGTGCATATCTTCCTCACTTTTTTGACTTTTGGCATTCTAGTCTCATTTAGTCCCGTTTTGAACATCAGTCGGTATACTCTTAGAAAATATATATTTTTCTTGTTCAATTTACTGAAAATGAATATACTTTTATTGTGATTATTCCAATTAATTAGGTCAAATTAAAGTTTACTTAATTAATTTGTGGTTGGACTACATGAATCATTTTGGTTGCATTAACTGAAACTGCATGGGTGGATTTGATGTTCCCAGCATGCTTTGCATAAGACTCAATTGGGAAAGTAAATGTTAATGTATGCTTTCATTTAAAGGCAAAGCCCTGCTAGTGTTCAATGTTCGGTTATGGTGTATATTTAAAATGGAGTAAAAAACAATTGTACCTGTTTACGTTCAAAATTTTACTTAAATGGGTTATACTTCCATGTGTGAAATTTACTTGATATAATTTAGAACAAAAACTATATTTTTGCTAAATTGACTAATTCAAACTAAGCGTTAGTAAAATGCTTGAAATAGCTGTGAAACATTTATGGACATTCAATTTGACAGCTGTTTAGATAATCAAGAACTTTTAGAAAACTTTGTTTTTTGTTTTCCTAATTGGTATATGAATCCTCTTTTTTACTTACCTATGGTCTGGTTCTCCCACTGCTTACTCTGTGTCTTCATTAAACTCTCTAAATGGAAGCGTCTGAGGTAGTTATTTCAGTTGTACAGAGCGGATACAGTAAGTTTTTGGATCTGGGTGAGGTAAATGAAGTCCGAATACACTGTGTATGTACGTGCACATGTACACTCATGCTGTTAGAGCATCTCTCATCACAATTGACAGATTTGGAGCAGATGTGTAGTGTAGGATGTTCCTGGGAGCTAGCTAGCAACTAACATCTTTTGAAATACTGCACACAATAGGCAGATCTCTGAAATTGAATGTGGGGTTTGAAATTGTCATCTAAGCTGCATGCACTTGGCCCGAGCCATTTGGGTGGTATTTAAATGCACATGCTGTCCGAATGCCAAGGATTACAAACAAATGCCTCAGTCTTCTCAAGCTTCTCAGCTTTCTTTCGGTTTTTCTTTTTTTTGTCATGTTGGGATACTTTAAACTTATAAAGGTGCAAATACATTAAGTCCAGGTGCATGTAAAGTGCAATACTAATTTAACTATGTTAGGATCGGGCCAATTGGAACAAACACTTTGGTTTTAGATTTTTGCTAATGCAAATTTTCATATAGACTTTGAGGTCTAATAGAGCTCCAGCTAGGAGGGTTGAAGTGACCAATGACACAAGAATGGTGGGTTTGGTCCAGGCTATTGTTTTGTGATGCACACGTTAGCTTTTCCTAAGAACGCAGAGTCTGAAATTCTACATATGTGTAACAGATTTGTGTGCCAGGTTCTAAGTCAGATTCAGGCTTTGAGTGAGTTCTTATTTCCTGCTCATTGTTAGTAACCTCTCTGTTAGAGCTCGGTGCGGACTGTGTATCTTTCTTTCCCCCTTTTTCTATGTGGCCAACTCCACCCATATTCCCCCCAGTAGAGGTACCAAATCATTCAGATTGATTTCAGATGTGCATGTTGGCCAGGCAGTGAAAAACACACGCATGTGGTTATTAGTTTTTTTTTTCCATGCCCAAGTCAGTCTGTCTGTGAAATAAAGAAACTAGTGGAGTTCAGCAAGAGTAAAATTCAGAAGAGCTCACCCAGAAGCTTTTCTCTTCATGACTGTATTCACAATGTCCATTCAGATGATCGTATAACCTGGCGATTGAGCTCTGGAAGGGAAAACCGGTTGTTTAAATATCCAGCATCCAGCATGACCTCATCAATGACCCAGACTAACCTGTAGTGGTTTGTTAGGACTTATTTCCATGCATCATTTCAACTGACTGTTTGCGTGTAGCTTGTGTGTGGGATTTCTTGAAGGCTGAGGCTCAGTTGGCACCTCACATTGCGTGCGAGAGTGAGCAGTAATACCGCAGGGGGGGGTTAAGGCCTGTATGCTGCTGGGTTTATCTCTCCAATTGACTCCAGATGTTGTGAACCATAGACCGAGCGACTGGCTGACTGCTGTGAAACTCTCGGCAGCCCCAGGCAGAGTGCCACAGCAGTACTGTTTTACACATCCCCTTATCAAACACACTTTCCATGCTCTGCATTCACAATACTGACAGCTGCCTCCTAGAGGAACTGTCCTCGTTATTGGCAAATATATAAACATAAGAACTGACTGTGTCATTTTCACTCTGTTTGGCGCAGAGCTGCCCAGGACTTTTTGTAGACTTTGGTGTGTCAGTTCCGTTTCCTCCTGGACCGGGGGTTTTGTTTTGGCACCTGTTTTGGTCCAGGTGACTTTTCCATTTGTTAAAACAGCACGGCCTGATTTTTGGTTTCGTTGTTGAGCTGGGATGCAGTTTAAGTGTTTTGTTGTAGTGATACACAATTTCTTTGCCAAAACACTGAAAAATAAAGTAGATAATTTAGCTGAAAATTGAGTGTTTAATAATCATTTAATTAATAACATGTATTTAGTAATCAACAATTAAAAATGGAGTTGAATGGAAACATTTAAATTATAAATTATGTAGTGTTTATAAACTTTGATTTTGTTTTATATTTATTGTTGAACTAATATACAATAAACCTGCTTTAGCAGATGTATTGAAACATTAGCCTAAATAGTGGACAGGACATCAATAACAAGTTACGTAAAAAAAAAAAATTATACTGATCCCATATCCTTTCAACTTACCTTCTAATTTTCATTCATGTGTATTGCATGCTATAAAAAGTAGTGAAGAGGAAATGATGATCGGTTTAGGTGTGTTGCCAAACACTTATTGTGTGAATTTGTGATAAAACTGACAATTTGAAACTTTACATTTTCATTTCAAAAGTAACAAAACCTAAAGCTTATTGCAATTTATTGAAAACAGCCTAGCCTTGAATTTTGATTCTTGAGATATATTCAAAAATGTATGTTGGTTCATCAAAATGAAGATGGATTTAAATCGAGAAATCAATATTCAATATAACAATCACCAGTTGTGGCTTATCCGTGTTGTGCACATAAAGCAGACTCTGACACAAAGCACCGTCCAATAAAATGTCAGTCTCGCTCAATTTCCAAAATAATTGTGTCTGAAATGGAAAATGTTTCAGTGCATCACTATTTTGTTGCCGTAGTGTTCAGTCTGTTGTATAATTATAGCTCTAAAATAGGATATACTGACTTGGTGTCTTTAGAGAGGCAAGCCCCATTATTTCTGTGGGTAATTGAGGTTTA
>QVTF01006013.1:0-27998 GCA_003573665.1 Oxygymnocypris stewartii | reverse complement strand
GAAAATCACCTTTAAAGTTGTTCAAATTAAGTTCTTAGCGATGCATATTTCTAATAAAAAATTACGTTTGATATATTTACGGTACAAAATTTACAAAATACCTTCATGGAACATAATCTTAATATCCTAATGATTTTTGGCATTACATAAAAATTGATAATTTTGACCCATACAATGTATTTTTGGCTATTGCTACAAATATCCCCCAGCGACTTAAGACTGCGTTTGTGCTCCATATTATCAAACATTATGTGTGTGAGCATCTGTTTATGTGGTTTATGAGGACACAAATTTGTATAATGACATAGGTATTACAAGGAGAAGGTGATTTATGAGGACATTTTTAGTGTCCCCATAATTAAAAATGCTTATAAATCATACAGAGTGAGTTTTTTTCGTTTATTTGGGGGGGGGGGGGGGGGTAGAAAAGCACAGTCTCCTGGAGGGCTAAGTTTAGGTGTAGGGCAATAACACATACAGCTTATACAGTATAAAAACCATTACGCCTATGGAGAGTCCCGTAAACCATGAAAACCAACATGCGTGTGTGTGATTCATTCGTGTGTGCGTGTGTGTGTGTGATTCGTGCGTGCGCGTGTGTGTGATTCATGCGTGTATGTGTGTGTGTGTGTGATTCATGCGTGCGTGTGTGTTTGCCTGCATTACCTGCTCTGCCAGCCAGCCGATGTGTTTGAGTGTGCAGTGTGTGTGGCGCTGGGGTTGCTCAAGAAAGAGTTGATCTGGTCCATCGTCTGTGGCAACAGGGCAGCAACATTTGTGTGAATAGCCGTGAACCAGGAGTGAGCAGAGGCCCCGTCTTTACACCGCAGCACCACAGTGTGCTGTCCGTCCGGAGAGTGAAGCTCCAGCAGCCTGAAACAAACACAGCATCCCTCAAAATATTCCCCGTCACAAGTCACGCGCTACACAATCAGTATTTCTAAGAAGTAATTCATGAAAAGTTTGTTAATTCTTGAATTTACAACATAATACAAGCGTTACATTTTTATTTTAAATGTGTATTTATGTCCCAGTTTTTTTAATAGGCAGATACTGTTTTAATATCATGATCTCATTATGTTAGTTAATATTTGTTAAATTAATAATTCACAGCAAGATTTGGGGGACCTTGACATGATTTTATGAGATTCAAATCCAAATGTTGCTGTTGTCTTCATAGCAGAAAGTCATCCTCGGTAGCAAAAAAAAAAGTTTCTAGTTACTTCTGTGATGTCACACACACACACACGCGCGCAAACGCACGCGCACACACACACGTGCACACACACACCTGTTTTCCAGGTCAGGCATGGTGAGGTTTCGGCTGATGAAGCTCATTTTGAGCGGGATGACCTTCCTGTCCCGGCTTACACTGCTCTTGGGCGACTCGTCGCTGCTGCTGAGGTTTGGGGACTGAAGACACCCATCCCAAGGCAGATCCGTGCTCACAGAGGACTTCTTAAAGAGTGGAGACACCTCCCTGATGTACTTCACTGCACACAACATATACAGCCTAACTGAGCGTTCAATATCAGAAACATCAAAAAAAATATATATATACATTTACTTATTTGCCTTTACTTTTATGCCAAAAATCATTAGGATATTAAGATCATGTTCCATGAAGATATTTAGTAAATTTCCTTCAGTAAATATATTCAAACTTAATTTTTGATTATTAATATGCATTGCTAAGAACTTCATTTGAACAACTTTAAAGGAGATTTTCTCAATATTTAGATTTTTTTTGCACCCTTTCAAATATTGTCCTTTCATAACAAACCATGCATCAATGGAAATATGATTTATTCAGATTACAGATGATGCATACTAGGGGTCGACCGATATGCGTTTTTCAGGGCCGATACCGATACCGATTATTACGGATCAAGTAGACCGATAACCGATATTTTGAACCGATATGCGTGTCTGGTGTAAAAATGAAAATGAATGCCAAAATTAATAATAACAAGAGCTCTGACAAAAAAATACGTTCTTTAAATGCTTTTAAACATGTCTTTAATTCTGAAAACTGTTAATAACAACATTAAATAAACAGTAATATTAATAATAACATAAGTGCAGGGATCACCCAGAAGCATTCTGTAACATTTTGTAAAACTTAAAGTAAACGTATTTAGCGTATTGTGTGATTCTCAACAAAAGTTGTAATAATTGTTGTAGTTGTATTACGTATATTCTACTGCACCACAGTAATATATTCGGCTAAACCGAACTTATATTTTGACAGGTTGCCATGAGGACCTTTTAAGTAGAGATCGACCGATATATCGGTTGACCGATATTTTCCCCGATATTTAAGCATTTTACCATAATCGGTTATGTAAAAAAATAATATCGGTTTTGAATATTTTTTTTTTTTACATACATAATTATACAGAGTATAACCATCAGTGAAATTTTGTTCTCTGCATTTGACCCATCCAAGTGCGCACACACCTGGAGCAGTGGACACACACACACACCTGGAGCAGTGGACACACACACACACACACACCTGGAGCAGTGGACACACACACACACCTGGAGCAGTGGACACACACACACACACACACACCTGGAGCAGTGGACACACACACACACACCTGGAGCAGTGGACACACACACACACACCTGGAGCAGTGGACACACACACACACACACACACCTGGAGCAGTGGACACACACACACACACACTGGAGCAGTGGACACTGTTCACTCAGGAGAAGCTCCAGCACGGTCACCGCATGTAACTTTATACAAGATTCACTTGTTTGAAACACGCTGAATTATATTAACATTTACTATAGAACCATTATTTCGCCAATAAACATCTAAATAAATACATCTCTATTGAAATTAATTATTTATTTTCTCCACAAGTGATCGCAGTTTGAGTTTAGTTCTGTGTAAATAGATAAACCGCGCTGTCAGCAGTTTTCATAATCTAGAATGACAAAAACATTTTAATAATTCTGATAAAACATGCCAGTTGAGAAGTGCAATAAAATACAATGTTTTGTTTGTTATAGCTTATTTCAATATTCCAGAGAATATTATTCAGTGAATTAACATTATCCAGTGAATTATTATTCACTCTTTAGTCTATTAAACAGCTCATAAACCTAAAACTGTAGTTTTTAAAATGAAGTTGATATTTTGTTTGAGTTTTCCCTCTTTTTCTTAGGTTTTAAATAAGCCTGTAAGCGCCGTGCACGTTTTACTTTGACTTTAATTTCAGCAGCAATTCAGCGTCAAGCAGTGTTTAAAATAAAAATCAGCAAATACTGTGGAACCAAATAAATGAGAAACGAATGTTTTTTTTTTTTTAAACATATCACTTAGATCAGGGGTAATAGATCGTATTCACCTCTCTACGTATTCTGTGTTTAGGAGAAATACGGTTCTCATGGCGCTGTGAATACAGACTGAACCGCTGTATGAGAACATGATACACAAACTACTGCTCTCGCTGGATAACAGAAGCCAGTGTCACACTAGTACACACAAGTTTTAATGGGCAAGTTTTGTAATCATGGTAAAGCTGATTACAGTGACATGATCGTGCATTAGGCGCGCGCTGTGTCCGTTATAAATGACGCGCAAACGAACCGTGTATGCGCTCTCGATCACTATAACATCATATTTCTGCTTGAATACAGCTCAGTATATAGTTGAATACAGCGACGTGAATAGTGAATAATAAAAAACACTATTTTATTTATTATTATTAAATTAATGCAACAAAGATACATCACAACAAGCCTTTTTAATTATTTATTTAGTGTATTTTATCATTTATTTACTTATTTACTTCGGTGAGTTTTCTCCTTGACCTAGATTAATGTCAGACTCAGAAGTCAACAGGCTTAAAACGGGCGCTTTTACATTTCGTTTCGAAACTCTTCCGCATCGTCTTGTCTGTTTCACCTCACTCTTCTTGTCAGTGTCACCTCACTCTTCTTGTCTGTGTCACCTCACTCTTCTTGTCAGTGTCACCTCACTCTTCTTGTCAGTGTCACCTCACTCTTCTTGTCAGTGTCACCTCACTCTTCTTGTCAGTGTCACCTCACTCTTCTTGTCAGTGTCACCTCACTCTTCTTGTCAGTGTCACCTCACTCTTCTTGTCAGTGTCACCTCACTCTTCTTGTCAGTGTCACCTCACTCTTCTTGTCAGTGTCACCTCACTCTTCTTGTCAGTGTCACCTCACTCTTCTTGTCAGTGTCACCTCACTCTTCTTGTCAGTGTCACCTCACTTCTTGTCAGTGTCACCTCACTCTTCTTGTCAGTGTCACCTCACTCTCTTGTCAGTGTCACCTCACTCTTCTTGTCTGTTTCACCTCACTCTTCTTGTCTGTGTCACCTCACTCTTCTTGTCAGTGTCACCTCACTCTTCTTGTCAGTGTCACTCACTCTTCTTGTCAGTGTCACTTCACTCTTCTTGTCAGTGTCACTTCACTCTTCTTGTCAGTGTCACCTCACTCTTCTTGTCTGTGTCACCTCACTCTTCTTGTCTGTGTCACCTCACTCTTCTTGTCTGTGTCACCTCACTCTTCTTGTCTGTGTCACCTCACTCTTCTTGTCTGTGTCACCTCACTCTTCTTGTCTGTGTCACCTCACTCTTCTTGTCTGTGTCACCTCACTCTTCTTGTCAGTGTCACCTCACTCTTCTTGTCTGTGTCACCTCACTCTTCTTGTCTGTGTCACCTCACTCTTCTTGTCAGTGTCACCTCACTCTTCTTGTCTGTGTCACTTCACTCTTCTTGTCTGTGTCACCTCACTCTTCTTGTCAGTGTCACCTCACTCTTCTTGTCAGTGTCACTTCACTCTTCTTGTCAGTGTCACCTCACTCTTCTTGTCAGTGTCACCTCACTCTTCTTGTCAGTGTCACCTCACTCTTCTTGTCAGTGTCACCTCACTCTTCTTGTCAGTGTCACCTCACTCTCTTGTCTGTTTCACCTCACTCTTCTTGTCTGTGTCACCTCACTCTTCTTGTCAGTGTCACCTCACTCTTCTTGTCAGTGTCACTTCACTCTTCTTGTCAGTGTCACTTCACTCTTCTTGTCAGTGTCACTTCACTCTTTTGTCAGTGTCACCTCACTCTTCTGTCTGTGTCACCTCACTCTTCTTGTCTGTGTCACCTCACTCTTCTTGTCTGTGTCACCTCACTCTTCTTGTCTGTGTCACCTCACTCTTCTTGTCTGTGTCACCTCACTCTTCTTGTCTGTGTCACCTCACTCTTCTTGTCTGTGTCACCTCACTCTTCTTGTCTGTGTCACCTCACTCTTCTTGTCTGTGTCACCTCACTCTTCTTGTCAGTGTCACCTCACTCTTCTTGTCTGTGTCACCTCACTCTTCTTGTCTGTGTCACTTCACTCTTCTTGTCTGTGTCACCTCACTCTTCTTGTCAGTGTCACCTCACTCTTCTTGTCAGTGTCACCTCACTCTTCTTGTCAGTGTCACCTCACTCTTCTTGTCAGTGTCACTTCACCCTTCTTGTCAGTGTCACCTCACCCTTCTTGTCAGTGTCACCTCACCCTTCTTGTCAGTGTCACCTCACTCTTCTTGTCAGTGTCACCTCACTCTTCTTGTCAGTGTCACCTCACTCTTCTTGTCAGTGTCACCTCACTCTTCTTGTCTGTTTCACCTCACTCTTCTTGTCTGTTTCACCTCACTCTTCTTGTCAGTGTCACCTCACTCTTCTTGTCAGTCATCTCCCTTCACGTGATAAATGAAATCTGATCTGTGATGTAGAGGTCTGCGCGGGACTGTTTTTTAGGTTTTATTCCGCTCCCGCGATATATTCTGTTTGTTCACATTTCTGATGAAAGACAGAGAGATAGGCTAACAAATAAAAGTTTAGTCTGCACAAAAGTGTATTTATTTTATTCGTCTTGTCAAGAGTCTTGAATTTATTGACTGATAAATGTCAATAACATTTTGCTGCCAACACGGAATAAAAGTTTCACAGAGAGGAAAAAAAGTTATACAAAAATTGTAATCCCTATTATAATTTGTTTTGTCAGGATATAATTTGTTTATGCTAACATTCAGCCTACAACACAATAGGAAAAAATGTAGGTTTAGCCTAATAGCTATTTTATTAGTCTTGTCAAAATACTAAATTCATTTAACATCTTGCTGTTAACACAGTGAAAAGTGCAGCAGAGAAAAATAAATAAATTCGACACAGTCTTTCATTTAAAATGATAGAATAAACATAACACAAAAAAAGGAAAGAGAATTGCACGTCCTTCAAGGACAGCGGAGTAAGAAATCCCGCGGCGTAAGAAATCTGGTCGGGACAGCCGCGGCAATGCAGACCTCGACTGCTGTGATGCAAGACTCTCGTTCGTTCGGTGCGTTGCATTTAGCAGCCATGTTCAGTTTTCATTTTAGTGTCCTCTATCTGAACGAATTTATTTTTATTACTATAAAAACAATCTAAACGACGGTGGGGGACGGTGCCACGGTGAGCAAGTAATGTAACAGTGTTGCGGCTTAACACCAATATAACCGTCGTCACGTCTATCGCGGCAAGCCTACTTCACTCTGTTATTTATTTACTTTATAACAGTAAATAAATATCGGTTCTGAATATCGGTTATCGGTACATAAACATAAATAATCGGTATCGGTTATAAAAAATCAATATCGGTCGATCACTACTTTTAAGTTTCTGTAGCCTATGTACATATGATATGACGATCGTTTTACTCAAATGAAACGGTCAAATGCTCATGAAGTGACTCTCCGAGCAGTTCTGGGGATGTTGTTCATGTATTTATGTCCTCATTTAGTGAGACGGCAGATGCTCAAAACACCGCGAGCATCACACGCTCTGAATGAAATGAAACCGCACGTCTGTCATTCATTAACAGAGATGCAGAACATGCAGGATTCATATTTAAATAGTGTTTTTGCGGCTTAATATTTATAGATACTAGTCCATAGCGCGAGTCGATTTAAGTGTACTGACCTACTTTTGATTAATTCATCCAAACTTCGACAAATTCCGTGACATTCCGCGTTATACGGTAAATTCCATTATATGACTGCATTCCGCGATTCCGCCCGCATTTTCCGCATCGCGGACATCATAGTGGATTGTGATTTATTGCAACTTCAGCAACGTCTGCTGCTTACCTTTGAGAGAAAACTGATGCGTGATCACTGAGGCAGCTCCAGTTTGCAAGTGCTTTCGGTGTGAGACTGCCTTCAGTTTTCCGCGTTGATTGGTCGGACACGTGACTCTCTACATATCAGATGAGCGGTGGGCGGAGATTGCTCTAGGCCACAGAGTGTTGAGCTCAGACAGGCTGCATCGAGCCAAATAGTGCATTTAAACATTAAATAATTTAACCTGTATTATTTATTCACCAATAAATAATGTCACCTGTAAATAGTATGTTTGTTTGCATAATAAAAAAAAAAATTATCGGCAAATCTGTTTTGAAAATGGCCGATATCGATAATCGTAAAAATGCTTAATATCGGCCAGGCCGATAATCGGTCGACCCCTAATGCATACATCTCAATTTCGACAAATTGACCCCTAAGACTGGTTTTGTTCTCCAGGGTCACTTTTGTGGTTGCTTGGGTGCCAACAAGACAAAAATAAATACCTGCATTCAAGAGCTGCTCATACTATCATAGTTATAGCAGTGTTATATAATGATATAATATATCGATCGATATACTCCTGTATTTAATTGAATCGTAAAAAAAAATTGAGGTATTGGAAAATATTGTATCGCTGGGTATGAGAATCAATATCGTATCGTAACGAACCATCCGATTCACACCCCTAATACATATGATGCTGTTTTGTTTATAGTTAAGCAACTTAATTAATAATTGGTTTATAAACCTTATTTTAAACAGTATGCTCTTTTTTCACAGATAGTCATTGCTTTGAATAAACGTGCACTGGTAATATTTTGCTCGATGCACCCTCAGGACAGAAATCAAAAGCTTTAACTGAAATTATGCATTTTAAATTCGAATATTGATCATATTTAAGTACAAAATTAGAATTGAGTTTTTCAGCCATTTTGACAGCCCTAATATAGCCCCTAGAAGAGTGATTCTCAAACTACCGATATTTCACCCCGAGCAGCAAAGCAGCAGCTTACTCCATGGAGACTGAACTTCTCATGAATGTTATGTCTATTCGGCAAGCTGCTAATTATTAGGGCTGGATTAATTGCTTTTCACTCTCAGAAGACTTGTGGTCTGTACCAGCATCCTGTTCTCGTCAGCGTCACCGTTCCTGGCTGATTTAATCACTCATTGCTGCTTCACACAACATCTTGAGAAGAAGCTACACTCATCTGACATGCGTCTGTTAATAATCGTTCACCAGAAACTGCGCTGATTGGTTTATACGCTGTGCAGGAATTTACTGTAACGTTATTGTGCCACATCATGGGATAATTTCTGAGCCATTTAAAGACCTCATTAGATCCACCAGGACCATCAAACAGCTCTCATTTTAATTAGGCCGGTGCCACAGAGGATAATGTCCCATCCCATGAGACACTGCTCCACATATCGGAGCGTCAGCCTGCAGATCATGACACAGGAGATTCAGCCTGCCGTCAGCAGAGACCATCAGAAATAGGTAGAGATCGACCAATATATCGGTTTACCGAAATTTTTGCCGATATTTAAGCATTTATAATCAGATATCGGTTTTGAAAAAAAAATATATATATTTTGTCCCATACATAATTATACAGAGTATAACCAGCAGTTAAATGCGTCTCTATTTGACCCATCCAAGTGCGCACACACCTGGAGCAGTGGACACACACACACACACACCTGGAGCAGTGGACACATGCACACACACACACACACACACACGGAGCAGTGGACGGACACACACACCTGGAGGAGTGGACACACACACACACCTGGAGCAGTGGACACACACACACCTGGAGCAGTGGACACACACACACACACACTTGGAGCAGTGGACACACACACACCTGGAGCAGTGGACACACACACACACACACACACCTGGAGCAGTGGACACACACACACACCTGGAGCAGTGGACACACACACACACACACCTGGAGCAGTGGACACACACACACACACACACACACCTGGAGCAGTGGACACTGTTCACTCAGGAGAAGCTCCAGCACGACCACCGCATGTAACTTTATACAAGATTCACTTGTTTGAAACGCGCTATCTCCCCATTATAACCATTATTTCCCCAACAAACATCTAGATAAATATATCTCTATTGAAATTAATTATTTATTATCTCCGCAAGCGATCGCAGTTTGAGTTTAGTTCTGTGTAAATAGATAAACCGCGCTGTCAGCAGTTTTCATAATTTAGACAAAAACATTTTAACAATTCTGATAAAACATGCCAGTTAAGAAATGCAATAAAATACGATGTTTTGTTTGTTATAGCTTATTTCAATATTCCAGAGAATATTATTCAGTGAATTATTCTTCACTCTTTAGTCTATTAAACAGCTCATAAACCTAAAACTGTATTTTAAAATGAAGTTGATATGACTTCTGTACTTTATTTTCTCCATTTGAAAACATTAGACATTATTTTGCTTATTGTTAATATCAGTGTTGCTGATGATGCTTTTTATAAATACAATGTTTTTATTGTAGTAATTTGAAGATTACATTTTACATGAAAATGTTAATTTTCAACAGTTTTTTGTTGTTAAGATGACTGAAAGAAGGAAAAACCAAAGCGAAGAATGGACTTCACTCTGTTATTTATGTACTTTATAACAGTAAATAAATATCGGTTCTGCATATCGGTTATCGGGTACATAAACATGCAAATAATCGGTATCGGTTATAAAAGAAAATCAATATCGGTCGATCACTTTAATATGAGAAAGGCCCGTGAGAAGGTATTGCGCAATTTACCACGTCTCTAGTTTTAGTTTCGCTTTGAATATTTAGATTTTTACTTATATTTTGTTAATATTTCTATTCTGAACACTGCAAAATGTATGTAATTTTGTGGAATGAGGGGAATATAAATATATGTTTCAAATGTTTTGTTTCTTTTACATCATTTCTGAATGAAATAATGAAATGTTTCGACTTGTACACTAATGCAACTGATCTGTGTGTCAAAGTGGTCATAAAAATAAGGTAGAGATGGTAATAGAAATGCTCTGCATGTATAAGTACACATTCAGTAGTGTGTGAGTGTTCATTTATAATAAACAAAATTATACAAATCAAAGCTTTATTTGTCAGTGTTTTTTTAATTTGTTGCATATGTCAGGCTGGGAAGGAAACAATCACAATATACTGACTACAAACAACTACACCACTGACATTCGGGTATCGCACCGAAGCCAAAATTATGGTATCAGAACATCCCTAGTATGCATCAATAAACGACACAGTGTGTGCATAAATGAGTGTGAAATAACTAAGTTGCTTTTTCCAAGCACATATTATTATATGACAAAGAATCGTGATAAAATCGTGAAATTGTGATATTTATAAAAAAAATAGTGATATGATATTTTTGCCATGTCGCCCCAAATTTTGCAACAAGACTGGAGCTGCCTGCAGAAGCCCCTCCCATGACGCGTCTGTTGTGTAGCGAATTTCACGCACGAATGAAGCGTATTTCACGCACGAATGAAGCGAGTAAACAAAATATTTAAGCGTCCAACTACACGCGAATAGTGCGATTTATTTGCGTCTGGTGTAAACGCACCTTTAGAAATACATTTGTAGAAACATTTGTTATAATAATGCATTAACAGCAATACAGCACTTATAAATGTAGGTCAATAATTATTTATAAATTATAAATGTTTACTAATATATGTTTAGTATGTTAACATTATGCATTAAACGCATACCTAACATTAAACAAGATTAATAAATACTATATATGTATGATGATCATTCACTATTAATGTTTTCAGTTCACTTATTTTTTTAGGCTGGTTATTTGTCACCTATGGTATCGATACCGAGGTATTACATTCTGGTATCGTACCGAAGCCAAAATTATGGTAACGAGCTACCCCTAGTATGCATCAATAAACGACAGTTTTGACTGTCATGTGTCGAGATAATGAGAGTGAAATATCTAATTAAGTTGCTTTTTCCAATCACTTATATTGGGTTGCATTTAAATTCTGAATTCATTGAAAATGCTGCATGTGTTTTTCGAGGGTATTGGTTAATTTCGTGATTGCCGTTTTGACAGTGTCTACTTGCATATTTTAATCATATTTGGTAATTCTCTTTAATGCATTTGCCCTGATTTCATCCCATGGGAAATGTATCCCCATCAAAAACATTGTTAATATATTTTGTGGTCATTATTGTGTTTTAAGGAGTTAAAAATGGCTCTTATCAACCTTGATGCATCACGTTATTTTGACAGTTACAGTTTTGGGCGTTTTTTTGTTGGAGTGGGTGGGTTTTTGTGAGCTTTTGGGCTGGAAATCCTCCATACGATCTGGCAACACTGCTTGCTTGCAAGCAAAACTGGCTTGCAAATTAATTAAGTACAGCAATAAAGCATCAGTCTCTGGACCCCATTAGCACACATTCACTTCTGACCTGTGGAGAAACAGTCATGAACATCTGCTATTAGAGCATAACTGTATCTTATATCTTATATCAATCTTATATCCAAACTTACGTTGTAATTTTCATATGTTAATGTATACACTTATAAACCCCAAAGTCAAATTAACTTGTTCACTATATGAAAACTGACTAAACTCAACAAAACAATAACTGAAGTATATTATAAAACCTATTCAGATTCGCTTTATAGTACCAGACTAAAATATCTGAAATTTGTGTCATTATCAATTATAAAAACGCGGTTTAGTTTAGGTTTAGTTCGGCGCTCCGTGCGGGCCTGCAGAATCCCCGCGGCTCGAGTGATCGGCTTACCCTCAAGCGTCACCTCCTTCCCGGCCTTCTTCAGCGCCTGCACCGCCGCGTCGTGCGTGGCATCGCGGAGGTCGCTGCCGTTGACGTACAGGATCGCGTCGCCGACCCGCAGGGCTCGACTCTGATCCGCTGCTAAACCGGGGAAGATCTTCGAAATGAGGATGGGCATACGGTTCTCTCGTCCCCCTTTAATACTGATCCCCAGTCCGCCGGACTCCTGCTTGACTATCCGAACCCTCCGAACCCCATCCGGGTCACAATAACCACTGGATTCGGAGTCCGAGCCGTTGACCCGTTGACTGTCGTATTGCCCACGGCTGTGAAAAACATCTCGGTTCTGATCGTCGCCATTGGAAACGCCGTTTCTTAGCTGCGAGTTTCCCGCGGGCCCGCTGGGTTCGCCCTCCGCCGTAAGGGTGAGCGTGTCCCGCGTGAGCTCCGCGGTGACCCGGACCCAGCGGTCGCTCAGCAGCAGGTCCAGATGCCCCTGTTTTTCCGCGCGGGTCCACACGGCCATGGTCAAACTTTAACTCATTATAAAGTTTTAACTCGCTCGACACACCCACTCACGCGCGCATTTCCCCAGAAGAAGGAACAGGAACCAATTGTATATCTGTTAAAAAGTTAAAACACAGGTGTATTTCTGCAGCGGCTTGAATCTGTGATCACTGCACGATAAAACTGTATATTAAAAACACCCTCCGTAGATCGACGCCGGAGATAACCGAGAGATTTGTATGTGGCCTACTTAATTATTCATGAGGTGGGCGGGGAATTGCAACTATTCTTCCCTCCCACAAAAACCCCAACATCACTATAACGGCCTTATTTACGGACTTTATTTGTTTTGTGCATTTTACTTTTGCTGGGAAGATTTTTTTATTAATTCCCCGCCTCTCTCATTAATAATTAATTCGATGCAAATCTAATCTTTTATAACAGGACACCATGCTGAATGATAACACTAGTGTTCAATAAAAACGAAAACAGATAGATAGATGGTTGGTTGGATGGATGGATGGAGAGAGGGATGGAGGATGGGATAGAGAGATGGATGGAGAGATGGATAGATGATAGATAGATAGATAGATAGAGGGATGGAGAGATAGATGGATGGATGGATGGATAGATGGATGGATAGAGATAGATAGATAGATAGATGGATGGATGGAGAGATAGGTGGATGGATGGATAGATAGATAACATATTTAAGTAGCAAAACAATTCAAATAATTCTCCCTCTCTGCACTAAAGGCAAAACCAATCATGATTGCTATCCACGTTCATCAGTAATTAAGCTTTATTGCACTAAAGTCAAATGTTTGGTAACTCAATATAGCACATATGTGTCTGCTGTAAATAATATTGACTCTTCTTGTTTGCTCTAAAGTGATACGCATGCTCTAAATGTGTCTCCTCAGCTTTTAAATGCAGATGTCTACCTTATTTAGGCGAAAGCTTTTCATCACTTGTGTTTGTGTGCAGGTTACCATACAAATGTCAACTTCATCATACAAGTATTTCATTCTCTTTATGCAAAATATATGCTTTAAATATACGTTGTTTTTTGGTGTTCTTGGCAGGTATATTTATCCATATATCTTTTTGGATTAAACATACTATATATTGTGATAATCATATTGTGTGGGAACATCACATACTGGAGTGAGCAGTCATTTTGTAGCATTGGTTTTATTGCAGACCTTACAAAACCAGAGTGAGTGAGTTAAACGTGGATAGAAAGACACTTCACGAGTCTACCCAGAATACGATCCTGCTATCTGCTTCATTCTGACCTTACCTTTCACTCAGTCCCACAGTAATTACATCACCCGCTGGTGCTAAATAGAGCTGAATCCCAAAGCATAGAAATACACTAGCTATTAGATATGAGAAATATGCATTTACAGATGTACTGTATCCTAAGCATGGACAGTCTCGACTCAGTTAAATGGCATCATACTCAAGCTAAAATCAAAGAAAAGATGCTTTCTTCATTAGCCTTCAAGCATTGCGTCTCTTAAACTATATATGCGGGTGGTTAGATGTATATAGTGCAGGGGGGGGTGATATTCACATGTGATCCACATCTCTATCTTCTAATACTGGCAAATATTTCATTCTTTTCAAATGTTTCAGAGCAAAGCCAGCTGGAAGCTTGTAGAATTTGTGTGGCGCCTGTGTGGAGCCAGTGTGGAGCCTGTGTGGAGTCTGTGTGGAGCTTGTGTGGAGTCTGTGTGGAGCCTGTGTGGAGCTTGTGTGGAGCCTGTGTGGAGCTTGTGTGGAGCCTGTGTGGAGTCTGTGTGGAGCTTGTGTGGAGCCTGTGTGGAGCCTGTGTGGAGCTTGTGTGGAGCCTGTGTGGAGCTTGTGTGGAGCCTGTGTGGAGCTTGAGTGGAGCCTGTGTGGAGCTTGAGTGGAGTCTGTGTGGAGTCTGTGTGGAGCTTGAGTGGAGTCTGTGTGGAGTCTGTGTGGAGTCTGTGTGGAGTCTGTGTGGAGCCTGTGTGGAGCCTGTGTGGAGTCTGTGTGGAGCCTGTGTGGAGCCTGTGTGGAGCCTGTGTGGAGCCTGTGTGGAGCTTGAGTGGAGTCTGTGTGGATCTTGTGTGGAGTCTGTGTGGAGCTTGAGTGGAGTCTGTGTGGAGCTTGTGTGGAGTCTGTGTGGATCTTGTGTGGAGTCTGTGTGGAGCTTGAGTGGAGTCTGTGTGGAGCTTGTGTGGAGTCTGTGTGGAGCCTGTGTGGAGCCTGTGTGGAGTCTGTGTGGAGCCTGTGTGGAGCTTGTGTGGAGCCTGTGTGGAGTCTGTGTGGAGCTTGTGTGGAGCCTGTGTGGAGCTTGTGTGGAGTCTGTGTGGAGCTTGAGTGGAGTCTGTGTGGAGCCTGTGTGGAGCTTGTGTGGAGCTTGTGTGGAGCTTGAGTGGAGTCTGTGTGGAGCTTGTGTGGAGTCTGTGTGGCGCTTGAGTGGAGTCTGTGTGGATCTTGTGTGGATCTTGTGTGGAGTCTGTGTGGAGCTTGAGTGGAGTCTGTGTGGAGCTTGTGTGGAGCCTGTGGGGAGTCTGTGTGGAGCCTGTGTGGAGCTTGTGTGGAGTCTGTGTGGAGCTTGAGTGGAGTCTGTGTGGAGCCTGGGGGAGTCTGTGGGGAGTCTGTGGGGAGCCTGTGGGGAGTCTGTGTGGAGATTGGGTAGAGTGTGTGTAGAGTGTGTAGTTTGTGTGAGGCGGTGCGATACATTCCTTTTACTCAGAAAAGCGTGCGGTTGTGATGTGAGCTTGTGTGGAGTCTGTGTGGAGTCTGTGTGGAGTCTGTGTTGGGTCTGTGTGGAGCCTGTGTGGAGCCTGTGTGGAGCTTGTGTGGAGCTTGTGTGGAGTCTGTGTGGAGCTTGTGTGGAGTCTGTGTGGAGCCTGTGTGGAGTCTGTGTGGAGCCTGTGTGGAGTTTGGGTAGAGTGTGTGTAGAGTCTGTAGTTTGTGTGAGGCGGTGCCGATACATTCCTTTTACTCAGAAAAGCGTGCGGTTGTGATGTGAGCTTGTGTGGAGTCTGTGTGGAGCCTGTGTGGAGCCTGTGGAGCCTGTGTGGAGCCTGTGTGGAGCCTGTGTGGAGCCTGTGTGGAGCCTGTGTGGAGTCTGTGTGGAGTCTGTGTGGAGTCTGGAATCTGTGTGGAGTCTGTGTGGAGCCTGTGTGGAGTCTGTGTGGAGTCTGTGTGGAGCTTGTGTGGAGTCTGTGTGGAGTCTGTGTGGAGTCTGTGTGGAGCTTGTGTGGAGTCTGTGTGGAGCTTGTGTGGAGTCTGTGTGGAGTCTGTGTCGAGCTTGAGTGGAGTCTGTGTGGAGTCTGTGTGGAGTCTGTGTGGAGCTTGTGTGGAGCTTGTGTGGAGCCTGCGTGGAGCTTGTGTGGAGTCTGTGTGGAGCTTGTGTGGAGTTTGAGTGAGGTGGAGCTGATACATTCATTTACTCAGGAAAGCGTGTGGTTGTGATGAGGGATGTGGATGTGTCGAGGTCGTCCTTTTATTGCGTTTGGGTGTGTTGTTGATGAAGTCCACGCTCCTGCGACTGGAGGAAATGACATCAGCCACAAACTTTGTGCAGTCAGAGCACACGTCTCTCAGGTTGCAGCCTGCGGCGTACAAGTGCGGAAACTCTTCCTCCACAGAGTGTCTGGAGAGAGAGCACAACGACCTGCAGACAAACAGACTGACTTTTAGCATTTTATAACGTCCTTTTAACTTGTGTATAACTCCAGATGACTGTTGTGTATGTGAGGGAGAATGCATGCATGGCTAGCTGTGTATTAAACGATTTTAATGCATGACGTGGAGGCCAAGAACCACCCGACGCGAAGCGGAGCCATGCATTATCCCACTTATACCTTGGTCATTTGCCAGCATTTACAAGTTAGCCCCTTTTTATCATTAGTGCCAACTGCATACATTTTGGCACAGGTGTGTATTTCTATTGGTATTTAAATATTTCACCCTCATTTCCTTTAATAAATCTATTGTACACAAGGTACAGAAAATAGTTCCTCTCAGGACCTTAAGGACAAAAATGTCTTCATTGAAACCCATTAAAACTGTCATTTCTAATTCCAGGGCCATGTAACTATAAAAGCATGCAGACTTTGTTAATAGGCTTTCATTCTGTTGGCAAGGCTTCAAGATTTTAATTTACTAGATGGTGCCATTTTATCAGGTTTGACCTATATTTACATTTTCCCTGTTTTCTGCTTTTGCTGTATTATAGAGCCAGATGGATAAATAATGCCGCTATAATTGTGTGGGAGCATGTGTTGGTCAGAGTGTGTGTTTGTGTGTGTGTGTGTGTGTGTGTGTGTGTGTACCTGTAATGTTTGAGAGAGAGACATTATACTGTACTGTGAATCAGAAAAGTGACCCTGGAGCACAAAACCTGTCATAAGTGTCAATTTTTCATAATTGAGATTTATACTGTATATCATCTGAAAGCTGAATAAATTATATTTCCATTGATGTATGGTTTGTTATGATTGGACAATATTTGAAAATCTGGAATCTGAGGGTGCAAATAAAAATCGACATATTGAGAAAATATCATTAAAGTTGTTCAAATGAAGTTTTTAGCAATGCATATTACTCAAAAAGTACGTTTTTATATTTATGGTAGGAAATTTACAAAATATCTTCATGGAACATGATTTTTACTTAATATCCTAATAATTTGGCATAAACAAAATTATAATTTTGACCCATACGATGTATTTTGTGCTATTGCTACAAATATACCCCAGCGACTGAAGACCGGTTTAGTGCTCCAGGGTCACATCCCAGCGCTGTGTGCACCAGCGGAGCTTTGCTGGAATCTAATGGCAAAGTTTGGTTCTGCGCCCAAACTAAATCTTACTGAAAGCTCATTTTTTCAGATATCAACCTCAAATTTGGAACACAGCTTGTTTAGATTAATGGCTTTGATTCTCTGGCAATTTTTGTCAACATGTTTTATAAAATATATTTTATATAAAAAATTGCTATTGCTAATTGCTAAATTTCATAAACTTAAAGTGTTTAAAAGTGTATGTGTGTATCTGCGCAGTCCAATCTGCAATCTCTCTCTCGCCCTCTCTCTCTTGCCCTCTCTCTCTCTGTCTCTCGCCTCTCTCTCTTGCCCTCTCTTCTCTCTCTGTCTCTCGCCCTCTCTCTCTGTCTATCGCCCTCGCACTCTCTCTCGCCCTCTCTCTCCCTCTCCCTCTCTCTGTCTCTCTCTCACTCTCTCCATCGCCCTCTCTGTCTCTCTCTCACTCTCTCTCCATCGCCCTCGCACTCTCTCTCGCCCTCACACTCTCTCTCGCCCTCTCTCTCTCTCTGTCTCAATTCAATTCAAAATTAAATTTCAATTCAAATAAGCTTTATTAGCATGACTGCGTAACACAATGTTGCCAAAGCATTAATATATATATATATATATATATATATATATATACACCACCACCACACACACACACACAACAATAACTTAGGTAAATAAATAACAACATAAATAATAAATAAAATCAAAATTCTTTTAAATAAATGAAAAATCAAGTTGGTCAGTATCAGGTGAATCATGTTGAACATCTAACATTATGAATGGTGAACACATATTTAGCAGCGAGTGTAGCTGTGTTATCATCTTCTCCGAGTAAGAAGGGCATTTTCTCTGAATCACTGAGCTCTGTAAATGAAGGGATCAGGGCTTCAAATCTGGGGAGAAATGTTCCCCTCACATGGAGATATCTGGGACAATAAATATTGTCTCTCTGTCTCTCTCTCTCCCTCTCTCTGTGTTACCGGGCATCAATTAAAGCAGCGCATTAATATAGAACAGTGATTAAACGGACTTAGAACTATAACTATGAAATTAATTCCATTTCAGCTCTTCAGACAACAGTGGCTCTATTCAGCTCAATTCAGTTCAGTGTTGATTTAATGTAGTTCAATAACTGTGTGAATGTCACAAAGTTTGTCAGTTATGAAACAAACTCCGTGCAAATGTAAACCACCTCTATAAAGATTCAATTGAGTTTAATAACAGTGCAAAGTTCATCAAAACAATTTGACTGCATTGTACACGATCAATTATCTTGTAAATGCATACGTCACCTTTGAGCAACAGTCTGTAAATAATCATAATGTCAGATGCAGCTTCTGCTTTTTTGTTGCCGTTGGAAAAAATTATTTTTGACTTTGTTACTAATGTAATTTAAAGCTCATTTCTGTTCGGTGAGGAATGCGAGACACACAGTGTATATTTACTCACTTATAGACTTCACTCTTGTGACTCTTCACACTGCTGTGAAAGCCCACAGTGTACACGGGAACGTGCGCCATCTTTTGTATGGGACTTTCATCTGTTAAAGGGACGAAATAAAGTGACATAGTTGATTAATACGATTAAGTGTGTAATAACAATGCATTTAGAAAAATAAGCACTGGTTCTCAAATGGTAGGAGAGCATATTGGTAATAATAACCAATTATATAATCAATGCATAGTTGGCAAATAAATAAATAAACGTATTGACTTCTGGCGGAGGAAGTTTTCCTGTATCATTCTTTACTGACGTCTGAGGCTGTACTCTATTGTACATTGAATTAAACCCACTTGCTAGTAAACATGCAGATGCCGACATGTTTTTACAGCTGGATTAATGGTTCAGTGTTTTTCTCATTTAAAACTGTTGTTAAATGTTTTGGAAATGAACTATTCCTAGTTTGAACTCTTAATATTAACTGTTCAGTGACTTACACCCTAATAATATATATATTAAATATAGTTTAAATCTGACACGTCGCTTGAGACTGATATAAGTATTATAATTAAACTTTATTTAAAGTGCTTGTGCACAATGCACATTTCTTAATATCAAGCCTAAAATGTGTTTTAATGTCACTATTGATGGGGATTGTGTGATATTTGAACAATATCGGATATTTAAGTGCACCTAAAGTTGACTTGCAATAGGTCAAATACACTTCAGCAGGGGCGGTTCTAGGGTGAGTGGATATCCGGGGCTGAGCCCAAAAACATTCAAATATGTGTCAGAATACATGGGATACACTTAAAAATATAGGCTATATGTTTAAATTATACTTTAGCTATTTTTTTAAAGCCATATAATTAAAATATAAAGTATAATATAAATTATATATACATATATATAAGTATGATGAAACATTCAGGGCTCTATTATAGAGCCTCTATATACGTATTTTTACGCTTTTAGACTGCACATACCCTATTGCATAAATAATGTTAAGAGATTTTTGTGGCTTCAGCCCCTTAGCCCACCCCTAGCGCCGCCCCTGCACTTCAGTATATCTTTAGTTGGACCTCAGCACTTCTTCCGCTCAATTAAAGTGCATAAACACAAAATGTGTTGTTCCAGTTTAGCAGACTTGTCCCTGGTTTCACAAACAAGCCTTAGGCCTAGTCCCAGACTAAAATATAAATCTGAGCGGTTTCAACTGAAATAAACTTGCACTAACTGAGCTTAAAATATGGCCGTGTCTTTGTTTTGTCTCAAGATGCACAGCCGTATTGTTTTTTTCTGAGGCACGTTTTTACATTTCCTAATTGAACTATTGCCTAATCCTGGCCCTGTCTGTGAAACCGGGTCTTTAAGTGCAACAGTATACCAAAGATACAAATTGCACTGTTTCTGGAGTTTGTCTTTCTCACTGTAGTTCACCACGAAAGCTATTAATTTAGCCTATTATTGAACAACATGGACTTAAACTAATGTTGATTTTAAGAACAAGAATCAACTTGCAAGCATAAACTCATTTATAGCGAGAGCTATATGTGGCTGGCCGAGGTTGTAAAGTAATATCTTTATGAAACGAATCATTGAAACATGTTGCCAGTGCTCTATAGCATGAAAAACGTACTACTACTAAGTGATGCATGAGTTTAAATGAAATAAACATTTAGTACCTTTGCACTACAAGAGCTACAGACAGACCTAAAGAGAGAGGGGGGGGGACACATTAACTGTGATGATCAGAAGAACGAACAATGTTAATATTCCATATTGCATAAAATATTTATGAAAGCGAGACCTTTTACACAGGAGGCACGTGGACGGCCATGAAAACAGTGGAAACTTCACCCGGCAACAGCAGCAGATCTACAAAACAAAGATGAACTACACTAAAACAAACACTGTTTTCTTTGGCTTGTTGGACTGAGCATGTGCTCCATGCAGATATTCACACCTTGCCTTTCTTCAGATTGTTATAAAGCTCTTTGTTCTGCATGTATTTCTCCATCTCAGCCTTAACGAGTATCCGCCGAACATTAATAACTTCATCCACGGTTAAGGCCAGACTGTCCACTGGATGAATGAACTCCTCCTGTGTGTAAGGGAAGACAAAGAAGACCACTCAGATCCGTGTTTACAACAATGTAGGCCACTTATGGTCACAATGGGGGAATTTTGTTAAACGCGTCCTGGTCATTTTAAAGCGATCATCGGATGCTCATTTTCCACAAGCTGATATGATTATTTAGGGTCTTAATGAAAAGTAAGTTACGTACTTTGGTTAAAATTTCGCAATGGTAGAGTAAAAAACATTTTTACCCAGTCAAAAACAGCATGCCGTTACGGTGCATGTCCCTTTAAATGCTAATGAGCTCTGCTGACCCCGCCCCTCTCTTCTCTGAGAACTCATCGTGAAACTTGCTAACTAGCTCATTATTAGGAAAGATGATTTGCAAAGATTCATTAAAGAGCCACATACTCACTGTAGGTCAAGCTGGATCACAAATGATTCACGCATTCCCTTCAAAAATGTAAAAAGGTAATCCACTGTGTCTTCAGCGGCTCAGATGTCGAGGTAAATAACGACTGTTATGATCATTATTACATGCATCAACAAAACACCTCAATTGCTTATAGGAGCCATTCTTGTCTACATCTGCTCCGGCATTGAAACAAGGGAGGACTGATGACAGCTCACTCAAGGCGGGGCTAAGGTTAAACGCCAGTGTCAATCAACAGTCGTGGGAGGGGCCTGTCTGTGTGATGTCACACTGACAAGACTCTGAGAACGGCTTGATTTTAGAAAGAAGTCATGATTTATCAAAAAAAAACAAGGTGGATTATTATCATTATAGGTTGGTTGTGTACACCGAACACATTTATGTCCAAACAACATGTAAAAGATGATTTTGCATCTGATGACCCCTTTAAAAAATGAAGGAAACCGTAGTATATAGAAATGGACAGCATGTCACAGATGCTGCCTACTATACCAAATACCATCCCCACTGACCATCCACTGATGCCTGGAGAGTCTGTCAGATGCGGCACCATCACAGCGTCTGTCAGCGGAGCTCAGGGAACGAGGAAACACCGGGAACGAGGCTGGACACAAAGACAACAGTGGAGAAGAGAGAAAGACCATCAGGCATCTCGGTGAAATCATTCAGAAAGACCGGGTTGATCTCTCTCCCTTTTATTTACTTTGACCAGTTTAAGAGTTTGCATCTAGTGTTGACACTGGAAAACCGAATTTTCTTTATTTCAACATAGGGCCAGATTTACTAAACAGGTCAAATTAGCATGAGAGAGCGCAATTCCTTAAAAGCGCCAGTCTATTAGCCAGTAGATCTAGCCAGATCATTTCCAGCGCAATCCACCAAGAGCAGTGCAAATCAAAGGGTTTTGGGAGGTGTTAAATTAAGGCACAAATACCAGTTACAGTATTTTTAAACTGCTCACACACAAATCTTTACTTGTCACACAATTTCTGAAAGCTGACGCTCAAATATCAGAAGCACACACCAAAACTACAAAACCATACACCTTATTATCCACCTTTAAAATTTCATAAAACACTTGAAAAACACAACACGCAATTATCTATGTAACACACAAATCTAACAGGAATTAATATTATGGCAAAGGTGTTTGCTAATGTAGGGCCGTATGATTTACACGATGCAGTAAACGCATACAGATCTCTTGCACATCCCTGTTTATATTATTATTTATTAAGTCCACAGTATACTGTATAGCACATTTTAATTTATTGAAAATTTTACTCTTTATTTTGAATTTTTTACCTATATTTATATATATTATCTTGTGTTGTGTTACATATTTTGCACTGTCCATTGAGCGGACCTGACCTGGCTTACATTTCACTACTGATTATATTCTGTATGATTGAGTATGTGATGAATAAAAGAACCTTGAACCTTGAACCTTAATCTCGGAATCTGGTAATAAAAACAGAATTTTCAGTATAATGCGGAATTTCATGGAATTTATCAAAGTTTGGATGAATTAATCAAAAGTAGGTCATTACACTTAAATCTAATCGCGATATGGACTAGTATTTGTAAATATTATGGTCGCAGAAGTCGATTAAAATATGAATCCTGCATGTTCTGCGCATCTCCGTGTGAATGGAGCAGACGCACGGTTTTGTTTACTAATGTTACACACACAGCGCACGTGACGCTCATCTGCCGTCTCAATGAGGACATAAATATGTAAACAATATCTCCAGAAGTGATCTGAGAGTCATTTCACCAGCATTTAACTGTTTAATTTGAGTAAAACTAGCGTCATATCATATACACACAGAACTATTCACTGCAACCCGTCAAAATAAGTTTGGTTTAACTTATTAAATACATTGTGCCAGAAATAGACTATATTACTATTATTTAGTAGAATGTACGTAATACTACAGCTGAAAAATAATACAACTTAATTTTTTAAAGAAATAATCACAACATATTTTAGTTTTAATAGTAAACCCCTTTATTTGCCAAAAATGTAAATGTTGAATTTTCATGAATTAAAATATAAATTAAATCAAAGTGTTATGCCTTCATCTGATAACCAGTACAATTTAAATACACAACACAGTATTTCTGAGGGGGGGGCATTTCATAAGGCTACTGTAAGAATAAATAAAAAACATTTGTATGCATTCAAATAATTAGACGAACTAAAACACAGAATTTGGTCAAAATAAAACATAAGGTAAGAAAAAAATAAAACATTTCATACGGCCCTAAACATGTAGTAATTTTTTTACTCTTTTAATAAATGAATGTTAAATTGTATAAGTTTCATGATTTTAGTTAATTAAACATGCTTTTTGATTAATACAATTTTATTTGATCATTAAAAAGGAGTTCAGAAAAAATTAAACAAAAAAAAAAGAATTTAGAAAAAAATTAAATGGCATTTGGGAAAAAATTTAACTGATTTCATAGTTCCCTACAAATGTTTGCTTTTGAGATATTTTGAACGCAGTGCTTCATTTTGCAAGAGATGCGAGGCATTTTGCATTTTGTGCGTGCAGTTCTTGGATTTGTGTGTAAAGTTTAGAAAAAACGAGGCAAAGTTTTGAAAATGTGAGTAAGCAGTTGAAAATAAAACCTGTAATTGACAAGCGCAAACCTTAAGTGTGTGTTGCGTGGTTCATTTAAAGTATTGGACTCAGGGCCACAGCTCTGCAGAGTTTAGCTGCAACCCTAATCAAACCTGATCCCGGTCATCAGTGTCTTCAGATTACTCCTAAGCAGCTGAGAGTTGGAGCTAAACTCTGCAGAGCTGTGGCCTCCAGGAACTAAGTTTGAGGCCACGAAACCAGTGTCTTTGGGAACATAAATGTAAACTATATAGACTTTGGGATAATAATCTCAATCTGTTCACATCTGTTCCTCATATAATATATAAAGATTATTACTCCACAGAGATAACGGCAACAAACGGCTTTTGGATAACTGGTTTCAAACAAAACTCTGAATTTCTTTCCAAGGTTAAAGAAGCTGGTGAACTTGGGAAAGTCCGGTTATGATTTCTTCCTCAAATGCATATGAACTCATTTAAGCTTCCATTCTGTTTAATATTTATATTATTGCTAATCTGTCTGTCTGTCTGTCTTATATAGCTATCCAGCTATCCATCCCCCAGCCATCCACCTCAGCAGCCATCAGCAGCCATCCAACCAGCCATCCAGCCATCAGCCAGCAGCATCCAGCAGCAGCCATCCAGCCAGCAGCCAGCATCCAGCGAGCCAGCCAGCCAGCCAGCCAGCCAGCCAGCCACAGCGAGCGGCCAGCCAGCGAGCCAGCCAGAGGCCAGAGCCAGCCAGCCCAGCGAGCCAGCCAGCACCGAGCCAGCGAGCCAGCACCGAGCCAGCCAGCCAGGCAGCCAGCGAGCCAGCCAGCACCGAGCCAGGCAGCCAGCCAGCCAGCGAGCCAGCCAGCCAGCACCGAGCCAGCGAGCAGCAGCCAGCAGCGAGCCAGCCAGCCAGCACCGAGCCAGCGAGCGAGCCAGCGAGCCAGCCAGCCAGCCAGCCAGCCAGCCCCGAGCCAGCGAGCCAGCCAGCGAGCAGCACCGAGCCAGCCAGCCAGCCAGCCAGCCCCAGCCAGCCAGCCAGGCAGCCAGCCAGCCAGCACCGAGCCAGGCAGCCAGCCAGCCAGCGAGCCAGCCAGCCAGCACCGAGCCAGCGAGCAGCCAGCCAGCCAGCGAGCCAGCCAGCCAGCACCGAGCCAGCGAGCGAGCCAGCGAGCCAGCCAGCAGCCAGCCAGCCAGCCCCGAGCCAGCGAGCCAGCCAGCGAGCAGCACCGAGCCAGCCAGCCAGCCAGCCAGCCAGCCAGCCAGCACACCGAGCCAGCAGCAGCCAGCCAGCGAGCCAGCCAGCCAGCACCGAGCCAGCGAGCAGCCAGCCAGCCAGCGAGCACCAGCCAGCACCGAGCCAGCGAGCGAGCCAGCGAGCCAGTCCAGCCACCAGCCAGCCAGCCAGCCATCCAGCCAGCCATCAGCCAGCCAGCCATCCAGCCATCCAGCCATCCACCAGCCAGCACCTATCCATCATCCATCACACCTATTACCATCCATCCACCATCCATCCATCCCCTATCCATCCATCCATCCATCACCTATCCATCCATCCATCACCCATCCATCCATCCATCCATCCATCCATCACCTATCCATCCATCCATCCATCTATCCATCCATCATCCGTCCGCCAGACTGTATTGCCTTCAAATCATTCCAGTTTTAAGCTTTAAAAGGACTTTAAACTTAGACTGAAAACGGTCAAGCTTGTAAAACCTCTTGACAAACTGTTTAATGTAGCAGGGGTTTGTACTATTTTGTGTAAGCACACATGTTCCATCTTACTTTAGGTCCATTACGTCTTACAGGTGTCTGTCCAGGTCTGACCTTGATAGATGTGTGGAGGTCCCGTCAGCGTGTGCGACCGAGGTCTCTCTCCTCTCAGGGGTTCTGACATCACTTCCCCTCTGAGCTCTTCCAGGTCATGTTCGGAGAAGGAGCGATCTCTCTTCAGAGTTGTAGGAGAGCCCTCCACCCATCTGATATCCACGCCATCCTCTTCATCCTGAGCCAATCATTTCAATTCAAACATGAAGTCAAGGGGATCTACCATTACAAAGTAACAAAGTAACAATCATTACAAAGTAACAATTAAGTGGACATTTACCCAATCCGGTCACAAATGGAATTTAGGATATTCATGGTCCATGAAGATATTTTGTACTGTAAATATATCAAAACTTAATTTTTGATTATTAATATGCATGGCTAAGAACTTCATTTAAAGATGATTTTCTCAATGTTTAGATTTTTTTGCACGCTTTCAAATATTGTCCGATCATAACAAACCATGCATCAATGCAAATATTATTTATTCAGCTTTCAGATGATGCATAAATCTCAATTTCTGGACACTTATGACTGGTTTTGTGCTCCGGGGTCACACTTATGTTTTTAGCTTTGATTTAAACTCACACAGAGGGGACTGAGTGCCATTGGGACTTTATGTAAAAAATATAAGAACATTAAAAATAAGCTCACACTTTATTTTAAGGTCCAATTCTCGCTATTAAGAAATCATTAACTGCGACGTTCGCCTCAGTAAACTCCTAATTAGCTGCTTATTAATTGTTAGTAGTTGTTAATTTTAGGTATTGGGTATGATTAGGTATGTAGAATATGTGCTTTAGTTAGTTATTTTTAATAGAGATAAAATTAATTAATTACTAAGTACTAATAATCAGCCAATATGTTAATAATAGGCGATGCAAGTTTATTTATATAGCACATTTCATACACAATGGTAATTCAGAGCGCTTTACATAAAATGACGTACAATAATTATAAAAAAATGTATTTAAAATTAATTGAAACAGTTAAGAATAGAAAATAATTCAGTTCAGAAATGCACGGCTGGAGGAGTTGAGTCTAGATTTAAGTTGCATGTAGTTAATAGTGAGAATTGGTCCCTATACTAAAATCTTACCATTAAAAAAAAAGTTTTGATTTTGGGAAAACTTCTTCAAGGCTGTTGCAAGAGCAAGATCACAGAAGCAATGCTGATTGCACTGAAATCTCTCACCTCAAATATATTCATCTCCTCCATTTCTAACAGCGTTGGAGCTTTTAGAAGGACACGCATGCGAGACGGTGGGCGGGACCCTGCTGCTGTGATTGACAGGTCAGTGCAGGAAGTGGATTTGATGTCACATTGGCAGGTGTGTGTCAGACAGGGTAACGAGCCAAATGCTGAAGAATGACAAAACATCGCTGTAAACCATCTAACACACCACAAGAGAGCTGCAGAAGTAATCACACAGACAGACAGACAGACAGACAGACAGACAGACAGACAGACACAGACACACACAGACAGACAAACACAGACACACACACAAACACACACACACACACACACACACAGAGAGACAGACAGAAAGACATTGACAGACAGACGGACAGATGGACAGAGAGACAGACAGACAGACAGACAGACACAGACACACACAGACAGACAAACACACACACAAACACACACACACACACACAGAGAGACAGACAGAAAGACAGAGACAGACAGACGGACAGACAGACACACACACACAACACAGACAGACACAGACAGACACAGACACACACACACACACACACAGAGAGACAGACAGACAGAAAGACAGAGACAGACAGACGGACAGATGGACAGAGAGACAGAGACAGACAGACAGACAGACAGACACAGACACACACACACAGACAGACAAACACAGACACACACACACACACACACACACACACAGACACACAGAGAGGACAGACAGAAAGACAGAGACAGACAGACGGACAGAGGACAGAGGACAGAGAGACAGACAGACACACAGACAGACGGACAGAGAGAGAGACAGACAGAGAGACGGACAGAGAGACAGACGGACAGAGAGAGACAGACGGACAGAGAGACAGACACAGACACAGACACGCACACAGACACACACAGTTTTTTTGGCTGTGGCATGTGGTTAACGCACCTCTCTTTGAACTGGACGGCTCTACGGGTCTGAGTTTGTGATCTTGTCTGATCTCGGCCAGGACTCGATCATGGAGCGACTGCTGCTGAGGAGGAGGAGGCAGGCTGCGCTCGGACACCTGCAGACGTCAGGACACTCTCAAAACCAACCAGTGTTGACAACTTTTAACTAATTTTCCTCCAAAAGCACCTAGCGACAAATTTAGCCATTTTTACTATTTATTTGGCTA
>QVTF01006012.1:17500-28006 GCA_003573665.1 Oxygymnocypris stewartii | reverse complement strand
CACACACACACACACACACGCGCGCACTCATACACACACACACGCACTCGCACTCATACACCACACACACACACACTCTCACACACACACACACTATAGTCATAATTAAGGCTCTTCACAAAGGGCATTCAAAACTCAACACCATGCCAGTGTTCCTCTGTTGTGAAACTTACTGTGAACGGTCATCTAACAGAACGCCAAGCGTGCGAGTGCGGCCGCCGCTCCTCTGGCCGCCTGGGTGAAGGCCAACGTCCAGTACTCTCACGTCCTGGAGAAGATCCATCCGCTGGAGACGGAGCACGCCGCCTGATGGAGTCAGTACACGCACGCAAACCTCTGCTTACATCAGAGGCGTTCTCTCTCTCATCGTCTCTGCTTTTATTCCAGAAACCTGCGGAAGACGGAGAACCGCAAGAACAGGCTGGAAAAAGAGCTGAACTCTGTGGGAGAGAAAGTTCTGGAGCTGAAGGAGAAGTACGACTCACAACCCATTCTGACAGAGTTTCATATGAGCTTTTTGCTAAACTAAGAAAACTGTATTTTTTAAGCATTAAAGTATTTGAAAGTATTCCATGCACACAAAAAAGTCCACTTTTAAGTATGTTACTAAGATTATAGCTTATTTTTTGTGTATTCATTTTTATTTAGTTTAATATTACTACTTTTATTGACATTTTCAATACATCATTTATTGATTTTAGTTGTACATTTAAATTATATTTTTTATCAATTTTATTTAATTTTATTTAATTTTATTTAGTTTAAGACTACTTATTACTTATAGTTAGACTGCTTATAGTTATTAAAACTTAGTGTAGAATTAAACCATTTTGGTCACGATTAATGTGGTTTTTAATATTTTAATTATATTATTTTATTTGTATTGTTATTTTTTTTTATTTTTATTGTTTTAATTAATTGTTTTTAACAAAATCTATTAATTTAGCTTTTACAATTTTTTTTTAAATATATCTATATAGTTTTTAATGTATTTTAATTTAAGCCTTAGTTTATTTAGTTTGAGTTATTTTATTTAAACCAAAGGACAATAAGAAATATTGCCTTGGCCACTAAATACAATTATATAAATGTAATTTTATTTTGGTTAATGTTTATTTTTATGTTAATGTTTATTTTAATTATAATTTAGTTAACAATAATAACTCTGGTGCTTTCTGGGATTGCATTCTACACTATTGATGCATGTGATACTTAAATGCCTTGCGTGCTGTCTAGGTGGGCAGCTCACTAGGTTTTGTGTGTGTGTGTGTCTGTGTGTGTGTGTGTGTGTGTGTGTCTGTGTGTGTCTGTGTCTGTGTCTGTGTGTGTGTGTGTGTGCGTGTGTCTGTGTGTGTCTGTGTCTGTGTCTGTGTCTGTGTGTGTGTGTGTGTGTTGTGTGTGTGTGTGTGTGTGTGTGTGTGTGTGTGTGGTTGTGTGTGTGTGTGTGTGAGACGTCTCGTCCAGGTTTCAGTGTCGTACGACTGAAGCGGCCAAACTGGAGTCTGAGGTGAGCAGAGCACAAGAGACCATCAGCGCAGCCGAGAAACTCCTGCAGCAGCTGGACGGAGAACACACACGCTGGACCGCACAGGTGTGTGTGTGTGTGAGAGAGAGAGAGAGAGTATTTGGTTGCTGTGTATGTATCTCTCTCTCCATCAGCTTCCTGCTGTAATTAAATCTCATGTTCTCACGTCTGAAGACATGCAGCCAAAGAATCACTTTAGAGTGTCTGTCGTGTATGTGGGTGGTTTCTAATTAGACGTGTGTGTGCGTGTGTGTGTGTGTGTAGGTGGATGAGATCCGTGAGGAGCTGGACACTCTTCCTAAGAGAGCTCAACTATCTGCTGCTTTCATCACGTATCTGCCTGCCGCTCCTGAAGACCAGCGGCGCAGCAGCCTCGACCACTGGATGAGCAGCTCAGGACTACAGAGTAACACACACACACACACACACCCACAACCACACACACACACACAACACACACACACCACACACACCACACACACACACACACACAGACACAGACACAGACACAGACACACACACACACACACACACACACACACACACACACACATCCATGAGTTAAAACAACACACTTGTGCTGTCACACGTCATTTAAACAGATAGACCATACTCACGTCATTGGTCAGGCCACTCAAACACATCAATGTTTTGTGAAAACGTCTCAGTGTTTCACTCTTCACTGAGTCATATTACTAACTAACTGACTTACTGCGACTCTGAACATTAAACTGACACACCACAAACTAGATGAACATCCAAAACACACAACAGCTTTAACATGGACAGAAACTTTCCCATACTGTTATTTGACCAATCAGTAAACCGTGTTCTGTTTCTATTATTGATATATAGTACTTATCAATTATATATATTAAAATATTTTTCTATTATAGTATTTTGAATTAGCTGTTAACTTTATATTTTTAGATGTTTTAGTAACTTTGTTGTGATTTTTTTTGTATGTTTTTATTATTTTTTACTTATCTTTATTTTTATTATAGTTTAAGTAATTTTACCACTCTAAAACTTGAACTTGTTTCATTTCAGTTAGGTAAAAAAAATGTTTTTTTAAGTTTTCATATAATATTTTCATCTTATTTAATCTTTATAATTTTTTTTATTATTTTAGATTTTTAATAGTTAATTTTGTTTTGTTACCAATAAAAAAATTCACTTCAAATTTTTAATTTTTTACGTTTAAATTTTTTAAATAATTTTAATTTTAGTTGACAATAACATCACTGTCAGTGAGCGGGAACATATGAATCAGTAAGCAGACAGCAAGTGACTTTAGAAACTTGTATGAGTACATTTTAACACCATTTGAACTCTTCTTCTGATTGGCTGAGGCTTTAACAGTTCTAAACTCTGATTGGCAGAGTTCGATCTGCGTCACTTCCTGTGTTCTGAGAGCGAGCAGCTGATCTGGAAGAGTGAAGGGTTACCGTCTGATGACCTGTCGATGGAGAACGCTCTGGTCATCCTGCAGGTAACACACACACACACACACACACACACACACACACACACAGAGCGCTCTGTTCATCTGTGTTCCCATAATGCCCAGCGTTCACTCATTCATCTGTCTGTCCTCATGCTCATCAGATTAATGAAATCCGGTCATGGGTAAGATTACACACATGGATGTGTTCCCATACGATTCTGTACTATCAACTAGTCCTAACTCCGCTTTAACCACCCAAACCCCAGAGGCCTGTTCACATCAGGAGACATGCAATATTCAGAGACGCAAACTGAGCAAAAATATGTAATTTGCTACAGAAGCTGATATTTATATGAACAAATAGATTTTATCAATCTTACTTGATAAAAATCTGTCATGATTTGACAGCAAAAAGACTTGAAGCACCAGCTTAAGCTGAACTACAATCAGACAAGACTAAAATACCTTTTACTTGATAAAAAACTGTAAGTTTATAAAATGCAAATAATGTTTCATTGTGTGAACAGGCCTTAAAATAAACCTGTTGGCGTGAATGTCTTATTAACTAAGACATTGTTTTTGAAACATTTCCCCTTGTTTATGTGTAATACAGCTGATTTTTTGGGATGGATGATCTCATCTGAACTGACTGAACCCTTTGACGTGTGTGTGTGTGTCTGTTGTGTGTGTGTCTGTGTGTGTGTGAGAAGATTATAATTAGTGTTCATAAGGAGTCTGGTTTCTATGGCGACCCACTGTGATGTTGCTAAGAGAGCGAGTGAAACGAAAGAGCACATGCAGGAAATAGTCTGACGAAAGCTGTCAGGAACACGTCTGCTCATAACAAATTATATTTTGCATAAAGAAAAAGAAGTCTATTTTAAGAGTTAATGAATTCAGACATTATTTCTTCTGACAGCTAAATCCATTTTCTCTCCAGTTTCTCATTGTTTGGGTTGAATATGATCTAGACATATTCCTGACAGGTTTCTGATCTGGTTTTATAGGAGGTAAAATGTCACTTTATGATTTATCTCATAATTAATAAATACATTCTCTTCTCTAGAGTGCATCTTGTCCGTTTCTGATCGATCCATCCTCTCGTGCGACAGAGTGGTTACGAACTCATCTGAAAGCACATCGTCTGGAGGTCATAAACCAACAGGTAAAACCACACTCGTGACTTCGATTGTTCAGTTCAAGCGATTCACTAGCAAAAACCAGATCAAAAGAGCCATTCATTTTCCAATTTCAAAATGATTTTTAAAAAGCACATAGTGATAGATTTTCGAAACTCTGAATCAGTTAAATCATTGCGACGCAAAATGATTCACTGTTTCAAAGTCCTCCAATCGGGTCGCGTATCACAAATCATTTGATTTAGATCGGGACTTCGGCGCAGGTTCGTGAATCATTTGATTTAGATCGGGACTTCGGAGCAGGTTCACGAATCATTTGATTTAGATCGGACTTCGGAGCAGGTTTGAATCATTTGATTTAGATCGGGACTTCGGAGCAGGTTCGAATCATTTGATTTAGATCGGGACTTCGGAGCAGGTTCGTGAATCATTTGATTTAGATCGGGACTTCGGAGCAGGTTCGAATCATTTGATTTAGATCGGGACTTCGGAGGGTTCGTGAATCATTTGATTTAGATCGGGACTTCGGAGGGTTCGTGAATCATTTGATTTAGATCGGGACTTCGGAGCAGGTTTGAATCATTTGATTTAGATCGGGACTTCGGAGCAGGTTCGTGAATCATGATTTAGATCGGGACTTCGGAGCAGGTTCGTGAATCATTTGATTTAGATCGGGACTTCGGAGCAGGTTCGTGAATCATTTGATTTAGATCGGGACTTCGGAGCAGGTTCGTGAATCATTATTTAGATCGGGACTTCGGAGGGTTCGTGAATCATTTGATTTAGATCGGGACTTCGGAGCAGGTTCGTGAATCATTTGATTTAGATCGGACTTCGGAGCAGGTTCGTGAATCATTTGATTTAGATCGGGACTTCGGAGCCGGAATCATTTGATTTAGATCGGGACTTCGGAGCAGGTTCGAATCATTTGATTTAGATCGGGACTTCGGAGGGTTCGTGAATCATTTGATTTAGATCGGGACTTCGGAGCAGGTTCGTGAATCATTTGATTTAGATCGGGACTTCGGAGCAGGTTCGTGAATCATTTGATTTAGATCGGGACTTCGGAGGGTTCGAATCATTTGATTTAGATCGGACTTCGGAGCAGGTTCGTGAATCATGATTTAGATCGGACTTCGGAGTGGGTTCGTGAATCATTTGATTTAGATCAGGACTTCGGAGCAGGTTCGTGAATCATTTGATTTAGATCGGACTTCGGAGCAGGTTTGAATCATTTGATTTAGATCGGGACTTCGGAGCAGGTTCGTGAATCATTTGATTTAGATCGGACTTCGGAGCAGGTTCGTGAATCATTTGATTTAGATCAGGACTTCGGAGCAGGTTCGTGAATCATTTGATTTAGATCGGGACTTCGGAGCAGGTTCGTGAATCATTTGATTTAGATCAGGACTTCGGAGCAGGTTCGTGAATCATTTGATTTAGATCGGACTTCGGAGCAGGTTCGTGAATCATTTGATTTAGATCGGGACTTCGGAGCAGGTTCGAATCATTTGATTTAGATCAGGACTTCGGAGCAGGTTCGTGAATCATTTGATTTAGATCGGACTTCGGAGCAGGTTCGTGAATCATTTGATTTAGATCGGACTTCGGAGCAGGTTCGAATCATTTGATTTAGATCGGGACTTCGGAGCAGGTTCGTGAATCATTTGATTTAGATCAGGACTTCGGAGCAGGTTCGTGAATCATTTGATTTAGATCAGGACTTCGGAGCAGGTTCGTGAATCATTTGATTTAGATCAGGACTTCGGAGCAGGTTCGTGAATCATTTGATTTAGATCAGGACTTCGGAGCAGGTTCGTGAATCATTTGATTTAGATCGGACTTCGGAGCAGGTTCGAATCATTTGATTTAGATCAGGACTTCGGAGCAGGTTCTGAATCATTTGATTTAGATCAGGACTTCGGAGCAGGTTCGTGAATCATTTGATTTAGATCAGGACTTCGGAGCAGGTTCGTGAATCATTTGATTTAGATCGGACTTCGGAGCAGGTTCGTGAATCATTTGATTTAGATCGGGACTTCGGAGCAGGTTCGTGAATCATTTGATTTAGATCGGACTTCGGAGCAGGTTCGTGAATCATTTGATTTAGATCGGGACTTCGGAGCAGGTTCGTGAATCATTTGATTTAGATCGGACTTCGGAGCAGGTTCGTGAATCATTTGATTTAGATCGGACTTCGGAGCAGGTTCGTGAATCATTTGATTTAGATCGGGACTTCGGAGCAGGTTCGTGAATCATTTGATTTAGATCAGGACTTCGGAGCAGGTTCGAATCATTTGATTTAGATCGGGACTTCGGAGCAGGTTCGTGAATCATTTGATTTAGATCGGGACTTCGGAGCAGGTTCGCGAATCATTTGATTTAGATCAGGACTTCGGAGCAGGTTCGTGAATCATTTGATTTAGATCGGGACTTCGGAGCAGGTTCGTGAATCATTTGATTTAGATCGGACTTCGGAGCAGGTTCTTTTTGATTTAGATCAGGACTTCGGAGCAGGTTCGTGAATCATTTGATTTAGATCAGGACTTCGGAGCAGGTTCGTGAATCATTTGATTTAGATCAGGACTTCGGAGCAGGTTCGTGAATCATTTGATTTAGATCGGACTTCGGAGCAGGTTCGTGAATCATTTGATTTAGATCGGACTTCGGAGCAGGTTCGTGAATCATTTGATTTAGATCGGACTTCGGAGCAGGTTCACGAATCATTTGATTTAGATCGGGACTTCGGAGCAGGTTCGTGAATCATTTGATTTAGATCGGGACTTCGGAGCAGGTTCTGAATCATTTGATTTAGATCGGGACTTCGGAGCAGGTTCGTGAATCATTTGATTTAGATCGGGACTTCGGAGCAGGTTCGTGAATCATTTGATTTAGATCGGGACTTCGGAGCAGGTTCGTGAATCATTTGATTTAGATCGGGACTTCGGAGCAGGTTCGTGAATCATTTGATTTAGATCGGGACTTCGGAGCAGGTTCGTGAATCATTAGATTTAGATCGGGACTTCGGAGCAGGTTCGTGAATCATGATTTAGATCGGGACTTCGGAGCAGGTTCGTGAATCATGATTTAGATCGGGACTTCGCGCGGGTTTACAAATCATTTGATTCAGATTGGGACTTTAAAGTGCGTATCGCAAATCTTTTTTCTTATTTTTTCATTTTTATTAAACAGTACAAAACATCAAACCGTTAAGGCAGTACAGTTATAAAAACAATACAAAGAAAAAAGAAAGAAAGAGTACACAAACACAAATCCCTTATGAAAATTAACCGTGGTTTTGGTATACAGTAGTAAAAGTGTAGGAACCACAGTTTTACTACAAGTACCATGGTTAAACTATAGTTAGTGTAGCAAAACCATGGTGAATTTGGGGTTACCATGGTTTAACTATAGTAACCATGTTTTTGAATATAGAGATAATAGAGATTTTGAATATAGAGATGTACTTTTAACAGAACTTCAGATAGTTTCCATGTACTTACCCAGATCAACTTTGAATAAATAATAGAGGTTTAGAGCCAGATTTTCATGTATGTGAAACTTAGCTGGCACCACACACAAATGAATTAAGTCATATTTTTCTATATTCTCTTTTGAGTAGTCAAACAATCCAAAGAAAACATCTTTAAAACAGAAATAAAGTTAACTTACAAAATGAGTTAACTTACTAAATTTCTCTGTTGGTACAAATCAAGTGAATGAATCTTTCTCAGAAAAGAAAAGACTAAAACAGCAGCTCGCTTCAATGCCTGACTTATATTATAGTTACGTAATAAGCTTTTTGTGAAATTTGGAGAAACTCATTAATCTGTAGTTTGACCTCTTTATATTTAAGAAGAGAACTGTAGTTTCCAAAGTCGGATATTGCTTGCTATGATTTTCAAGGGTGTAGAATTTAGTAGAGATGCTGTGACATGATCCTACCAATATCAGCCCCTACTAAATTATCCCTCGCAATAATTTTGATCAAACAATTAAATGTCCTTAAAAAAATGCCCTTATTTCATTCGCTATTACAAACAATAGCAGATTTGATTTTCTTTACATATTAACACAGTTCATGTTTCATGGTAAAAACCCAACGCCACAATTATTTTTTTTTTTTATAATAAAACTTTACTTTTCAGCGTAATTAGTCTATTTTTTATGTCAAAATCACAGTTTATTGGACTGCATCTGGTTCTCTGTCTCAGGATGCTAACTTCATGACGGTGTTGGAGTTAGCCGTGCGCTTCGGGAAAACTTTGATCATTCAGGAGATGGACGGCGTTGAACCCGTGCTGTACCCGCTGCTGCGGCGCGATCTCATCGCACAGGGTGAGTACACTAAATGTGCATTAAATAATACAAATCTAAAATAATACTCAGAATTGAAATACATGTTTTAGGACAGCTTCGATGAAAGGTTTTGATCCACGTCAGATGTTGGACATACTGATTTTCTGATACTGAAAGTTTTCAGTTTAATGCAAATATTAATTGTCATTTGCAGAATTTCAGCACATGCATTGAATCTGATTGAGAAAGCACATGGCTCATATGTAGCTGTTTAACAGATTATTTAGTATCTCCACCACCCCTTCATTTGGTTTGAGCTCAGTAGGGCTGTCAAACTCAATTCGAAGTTTGTACTTAAATATGATCAAAATTAAAATTACATTTTAATTTAAAAGGCATAATTTCAGTTAGGGGGAAAAAAGCTTTTGGCTTCTCTCCTGAGGCCACAAGAGGGCGCATTGAGCTAAATATCAGTAATGCACTGTTCTTCAAAGCATAAAATAACACGACTACCTTTGAAAAATGTGCATAATGTTTAAAATAATGTTTAACCGTATATAATTAAGTTGCTTAAACAGAAACAAAAAAGCATCATGTGTATACACAGTTTAATACAAAGCACGGAAAACCAATCACAAAGAGTAACAGTACTTTTTTAATGTAAAAACAGATGCTGTGGAATGGGGAGAGACCCGTCCCGCCATAAAAATTGTTTTAAAAGTTGAACTTACAATCATTTAAAATGGCTTTCTAAATATCCGACTCTCTTTTGCGAGACGCGAGTGCAACGCTGATAGATTATGTCCCTTTAGAAAATGCGCAAAATATACATTCTGTGTGAATGTTCCAGTTTTGACATAAACAATATGTTCTCCGCACTTATGTTTGCAGTGTTTTGAATGAACATCGTGTCCAGTGTGTTCAACTAGATAGACTAAAAGCAGCATTCAAACGCACTGACACCTACATCTTCATCGCATCTCCCGTGCGCCGCTGATAAGGCAGCCTGATAGACACCTAAAACTCCAATGCAATGTTTTGTCTTCGAATATGGATTTTTATTTTAAATTCGACGAATATTCAAAACTTGATTTTTTTTTTTTTACAGCCCTAGAGCTCAGTCAGATTGATTGAGGCGTTTACATAAATGCTTTTCAATCATTACTAACGGATTATTAGGTTGCTTATTTACATATCCAATGATAGAACCTCAATCACTTCAGAGAGTTTCTGAAGGCAAACATTGCCAGATTTACACTGGCCCAAAAATACAGGAAAAATTATGAAATACGTTTAGTCATTTGGCAGACGCTTTTATCCAAAGCGACTTACAAAGTAGAAGCAAACAGATCAACGAGAGAGCAACAATATACTAGTCTCAGTTTGTCTAGCACATTGCATATAGCAATAATTAATATATATTTAGGGGTGTAAATCGGATGGTTCGATTCGATATCGATTCTCATATCCAGCGATACGATATTTGCCGATTCCTCAAAAAATTCTACGATTCGATTTGATACAGGAGTATATTGATCTATATATCGATATTATGATATTATATACCTTTTTTAAACAACCATCTACATTTTTATTAATTCACAAATGCAACCAAAAAATATATAACATGAACATAAATCTAGAAATGCTGCCATGGGCTCAGTGCTAAACATCTTTTCTACAGATAATTACAAGCAATAGCAGAAAATAAATACAAAAGAACAAAAATACAAGTTCAATAAACAGTGCTTTTCAGGTTTTTCAGCTCAGGCTAAAATAAGTGTTCAGGTACTCTAGAGAAATGTAATAATCAAATGTAAAATAACCACATAGTCTTCACTGTATAAATTAAACAGCCTATAAATGAATACTTTTTTATGTTACAAAGGTTATTTAGTCAGGAGCAGTGAGCACTTGTATTTTTATTTGACAGAATTATATTTATTATTAGTTTTCTTTCACTTTAAGAATGAAAGCACAGATTTAATATACTGATACACATGCCTTCTTTCTCCACTGTTTACATGAAGACATAGGCTATCCCATGCTTAACTGACTGTTTACAAGGATATTAGCCAAAATATCCTTGTAATTTC
>QVTF01006012.1:12500-15000 GCA_003573665.1 Oxygymnocypris stewartii | reverse complement strand
CTCAAGGGAATATCCTGGAGAATAAGGAGCTGATTGAGTCTCTGAACCAGACCAAAGCCAGCAGCGCTCTGATCCACCAATCGCTGACTGAATCGCACCGCCTGCAGACGTCACTCGACCAGGTGATGCTGGGAAAGAGTACGATTACGAACATGATATGAATGAAACAGCAGGTGGCACCAGTGTAACATCAGTCTCTCCGTGTGTCTGTAGGAAAGAGACGCGTACCTGCCGCTAGCCGAGACGGCCAGCAAGATGTACTTTGTGATCACGGATCTGTCCAAGATTAATAACATGTACAGATTCAGTCTGGCCTCTTTCCTGCGCCTCTTCCACAGAGCGCTGCAGACCGAACAGGTGACGAGGACACACACTCATCTGGACACACTGATAAAATAATGAGTTAGTGAAGCTAACTGTGTGTGTGATGCAGGAAAGCGAGAGCACCGATGTGAGGATTTCCACGCTGGAGAGCCGTCTGAAGAACATGGTGTATGAGTATATCTGCCGCTCACTTTTCAAGGTAACACACACTGAATCCCTCATTATATGATACAATTATTAGTGCTGGGCAACGATTATAATTATTAATCACAATTAATCACATGATTAATCACATTGATATGCGCAAAATTCAATATGGAATTCAAAAGTAGTGTATTGTGCACTTTTTTTCATTTAAAAATACTGCTATATGAACAAAAGTGCAATAACATTTAGTTTGCAAACACTTATAATAACAAATAAGGTGCTTTTTTACGCCAGTATTCCTTTTACATAGTAGCAGTGCAGATATTTCTTGTAAATCGCAACTTATATCATTAATGTAATCAAATTAAATATAAAACCAAAGCTATTTGCCACTGCCAGGGCATTAACGTTTTTATAGAAATATTTGATAGAAAAACAAGTAATGCTCCAGAGTCCAGAGCCTCGAGCGTGGGACAACACTCGTGTGTGCAGAAGAATAAGTGTGTACTTGCACTAGGCAATCTTAACCGTGCCCGAGCGCGTTTGACCTCTAAAGCCCGGATGGTTTGACGAGCGTGATCGCTCTGTTCGTTTAGCCGTCCCTGACTCGGGCCAGCGCACGGTTCGGTTGGGTTCGGGTAGTGGTACACATCTAGTGTGAGCAGAGCGCAGATCTTTTGATACGTGCAGCATGATTGCGTATATAATATTTTAAGAGGGCCGTGTATTACCCGCGTCCCAAACGACTCAAAATCATAAACCACAATGTTAACGAAACGATGCAGTCCACTGCGCTTCTCTGCTGTCTTCTCGTGCTATCGGAAACTTCCTATTTCCCACTTGTGAAGTCGTGATTACGAGCGCATTCTCTTCTGTTAAAAATAACAGTGAACAGTGGTTTGTGAATGATGCTTAGCCTAAATAATTGTATAATGTGAGCGCTACTGCGGTCTTAGGCCCACCCCAAATGCTCTCATTGGTTGAGACGCGTGATGACACCCATCCCAAGCCAGTACTGATCAACATCACACCCCTCCTGTGACCCATGGCCAGTGAGCAACAGGCTTTCAAAATAATAATAATAATACAAAAAAACTGCGTTAATGCGCGATAAAATAATTGTTGGCGTTATTTAATTAATGTGATAATAATGCGTTAACTTGCCCAGCCCCAAATCATTATGTATATTTTATTATATCTATAAATAAAATATCACATTAAAACCCCAGCACCAATCAGAGCCCTCGTTATGTTCCCATAGCAATAACTCCACCCACTTAAACCCATACAGCATCAGCCATCATTTTGATGACAGCAAGAGATTTGTTCACATGACTTCAAATCACATTCTATTTTATTTTGTTTTGTTACATTTTATTACTTTTAGTTTTGGTTTTATTTAAAAAATTGTTATTTAAAAATGTATAATAATAATAATAATAATAATAATATTTAATTTATAATAATAACAAACTATGTACAAATGTAAATAAAATTTTATAAAATTAATGAAATATATTTATAAAATAAAATATAGTTATAGTAAGATTATTTGAAAATAACAAAATAACAAATAAATGAAAATAACAAAAGCACAGAAAACTAATATTAAAATTAAAATAAAAGCTAACTGAAAATATGAATAAACACTATAATACTACAGATATTGCTAAAACACTCTTTGGCCGGTTTTGTGTAACACTAGACTTCAGTATTTTAAAATGATCCGTTAAAAAGGAGTTCGTTTGCTGGCTGACAGAACGGCTTTGGATGTTCATTTGATCATCATTATCCCCGTGTTATTCATCATATTTTGTCAAATCCGATCCTGCTTTCTTTTGTCTGTCAAAGTTTACAATCCAAAGTAAAAAAGAGTCCACATTTAATTGAATGTACTTATGCCACCAAGAGCTGGTTCTGTTGTAACAGACTTTAGTTAAAAATATAATTGATCTGAATATGGAATTAATAAAATTGCAGTAATGAATTCATATGATGTTTGTAAATCAGCGTTTTGAAGTCTGAGTTG
>QVTF01006012.1:0-7500 GCA_003573665.1 Oxygymnocypris stewartii | reverse complement strand
GTGTTTTGACTCCCAGTATTGAGATGCACGTGTGAAGAGTAAAGACACTGCATTACTCGGTTCGCTCTTTTATCACACACAGACTGGAGATGGTTTGATGGAATGGGTTCAGATGGTCACGCTGATGCTATAATACCACACTAAAATAAATACGATTCCTCGTGAATAGTAATGCTCGTTCCACTGCCATTAACTGAACTGAAGCAGAACTCGCTAAATCTTTAAATACACCTGAGCCCTTATAAAACGAGGGAAAGTTACACTACTCGTGGGAATTATTCTATGGAAGCAAATAAACCTTTACTTTATTTTGTTTTTGTACAATATTAATTGTAAAATTGATATTGTAAATATATATTTTTATTATGAACCTTATAACATTAATATTTTTTATTTAATTTGCTATATTTAATGTATTTGTATTTACTGTATAGTTGAACTGGTTCGTAGGGTTACACTTACACTATAATTATTATTGCTTTTTTATTTTATTTTATTAAAATGAACACACTTATTTTTTTATCCAGAACCATATTTCAAAATTTTATAGTTCAAGTTGTTTATAAATATAAATAAACATATATTTTTTTTAACTTTTTTTTATTGGTAATATTTCTTGTATTTACTTTTTTTTTATTATGAACCATATTATAACATTTAACATATGAAATGATAACAGATATTGTTTTTAGTTTATTTTCAAATGGGTGTTGTGGGTTACGCTAATGCTATAACTATTACATCCATAAAATAAATACTAACATTCCTCATGAATAGTAATGTGCGTTCTGCTGCCATTAGCTCTAATGCCGTGTCGTTAGGAATTAAAGCAGAACTCAGTAATCTTTAAATACGTCCTGACTAGCAGAAGAGCTTTTCCCATGGCACGGCGTGTCCTGAAGAATTACTCTGATCCTCGGCCTCCACTGACTCTATATGATATGATATGAGTCACGACAGACTCCTGCGTTTGAAGGGTCTGAATGAACTTCATGCCCTCGCTTTCTGATACACTGAACCTGGAGAACACTCAGCAGCCAATCACCTGAGCCGGAAATGTCATGTGACTGCTCCTCCTACCATATTAGGACAAACCAGGGAATGCTGAACTCCTTTATACGATGCTTAATTCATTTTTCTTTGCGTTTTTATACATTTTAATCAATTTTTACATTAAATTCAACTTTATAAGTCAATTTAATGGGCTGGACTGGCTGTCTGAGACTTAATTAATACTAATAATAAAAACCATTATAGTATTTATTTAGTAATATTTTGAATTATCTTTTATTTTTTTATGTAAATGTCAAGTGTTAGTAACATTTAAGATTTCAAGTTGTATGAATTATTTTTTATTTGTATTACGTTATATGCATTTCTTATTTTATTATGAACCTTATTAAAATATTTAACATTTAAAGATGCAAAAATAACATTATTTTGTTTATTTCATAATTTGTCTTATTTTATTTGAAACCATTTTTGTAACATTTAACAGTCATGTTTAAATTATTTTCTTATAAACCTTATTATAACAGTTCAAGAAATGTATGTTTATTTATTTATTCATCGCTTGAAGATATTACTGTAAGTACGATTATACCCCCACACCAATTCATCTGCCAAGATTTTAAACTTGAACAACTTTTAAACCTTCTTTTCTATTAAATGAACATATTTTATTTTGAGGAATCTAATTTGAGCATGTTTTATAAACTTTTATTTTATAGCTATCATTATTGTATTTTGAATGTTACCAGAACTTCATCTTGATTCATCTGTACAGCAGTGATTCTGCAGGAGCGGTAAAAGCGTGGTATTTTAGGGCAGTAAACTGTGTCTGACATTCATTGATGATAGTTTGTGTTTTCAGTCTCTGTGATGTATTGACTGACGTCACTGAAGGTCACGCTCTTCTTCTGCTGCCGTTCCTCCTCTTTTATTTACTCGCCAAAGGCAACTTTCACTCCGTTGGATCCAGTTGAAAGACTGTCCATGCTTTCCAGAGTCCTAACGGTGTTCCTCAGAGAGAGAGAGAGAGAGAGTTTGATGTCTGACGCAGAGTCACTGTGTGTACGCTAACTCAAAATGCTAATGGATCTTTGTTTCTAATCCGCTTACAAGTGACGTTAAGCTGCAGAGTCATTTAACGGCTGTTAGGGCCGGACCCGCGCTCTGAGACAGAATAGATGTGTGTGTGTGTGTGTGTGTGTGTGTGTGTGTGTGTGTCTGTGTGTGTGTGTGTGTGTGTGAGTGTGTGTGTGTGTGTGTGTGTGTGTCTGTGTGTCTGTGTCTGTGTCGTGTTGTGTGTGTGTGTGTGTGTGTGTGTGTGTGTGTGCTGTCCAGGTTAAATCTGCTCCGCGGAGTAGAATAGCTTTGCGCTGGCTTGTTCTCGCGGTTGCTATGGAAATAAAATGTAAGGTCACTTGAAGATATTAGAGTGCAGAGCTCGACTAGAATGACAACGATGTGTCGCATTGAGTGTGTGTGTGTGTGTGCGTGTCTCTGTGTGTGTGCGTGTCTCTGTGTGTGTGGTGTGCGTGTGTGTGTCTCTGTGTGTGTGTGTGTGAGTGTGTGTCTCTGTGTGTGTGTCTCGTGTGTTGTGTGTGTGTGTGTGTGTGTGGTGTGTGTGTGTGTGAGTGGGAGTGCGTGCGTGTGTGCATGCGTGTGTGTGTGTGTGAGTGTGTGTCTCTGTGAGTGTGAGTGTGTGTGTGTGAGTGTGAGTGTGTGTGTGTGAGTGTGTAAGTGCGTGAGTGTGTGTGTGTGTGTCTCTGTGTGTGTGTATGAGGTGTGTGTGTGTGTGAGTGCGTGTGTGCGAGTGTGAGTGCGTGAGTGTGTGTGTGAGTGCGTGAGTGTGTGTGTGCGTGTGTGTGTGTGTGTGTGTCTGTGTGTGTGTGTGTGTGTGCGCGTGCGTGCGTGTGTGTGCATAGCTGTAGTTTGCAAACAAACTTGTCTTGAGAAGTTATGAGGGAATGTCCTCATTTTGAAAAATGATTCATAATTAAAGAAAATCTATTTTGTTTTTGTTGAAAGTTTTCTCTCAGGGTTTAGCGTAGACTACAGTAGGTTTTTTCTTGATCTTTCTTCTCAGGGAGGGGTTAGACTGTATTAGGAAAAGTTATTTAGAAAAATTATTCAGAATTAAATATTTATTTCTAAAATATATTTCTCTCAGGGTTTGGGTTAGACTAAAAAATACTTTTGATAAATATGTTTTTGAATGTTCTCTCAGGGTTTGGTTTAGAGTATGATTAAAAATGATTCATAATTAAATTATATGTATTATAACGTTTTCTCTAAGGGTTGGGTTAGACTGTACTTTTAGGAAATGTTTCGTAATTAAATGTAAATGTTTCTCTCTCTAAAATGTTCTCTTGTAGTTTGGGTTAGACTGTAGTTATTGTTATTATCTTTATAAAACGAACCGATGTCTGTGAGAGAGAAACACAGATACACATTCATCCACATGAATCCCTTTTTAAGTTGGAATAGATTCTAATGAATCATATTAATAAACGCTATTTATTATACTAATATTTATTAATGTTTTGAATTGGATTTCATTTTTATATTTTCACTTTTCATTTAATTTTACTTTTAGTAATTTTGTTGCGTACTTTCATTTAATTTTTTTATTTAATTAGTTTTATTACTTCAACATTTCAATTTGTTGCTGAGTCAACATTTCAAATTTTTGTTTAAATATATTATGTTGAGATTTTATCTATTATTACATTTATTTCAGGTTTCAATTACCAAAGATTATTTTCTAGTTTCAATTTTGTTTAACAGTGATGACAACATTGATTTGTTTAAAGAATTAAATTTAACTCATATTTAATATTTATTCTTCATTCTTAAATTTGTATTAAAATTCTATTATTTTTGAATTTTTTGTTCTTTCTGATGGCTGTGTAAAACTCTTTGACTCAACTGTGTGCATGAAATGTGCTGAATAAATAAGTTCCCTTCATCACACTGGGCTGGATAATTGTTCTTGTGGAAACCCTGCAGAAGCTCACAGTCGTGTGGAGAGGAGAGCTGGATCTCACGAATACTGAATATCATCTGTGTACTGTGTCATCTGACAGATGATGCAAATCAATAAAATACCGTGTACCTGTCTGTCTGTGTCTGGGTTACCTAGAGCACAACGTGTCAGCCTGTCTGTGAACTAATGTGTGTGTGTGTGTGTGTGTGTGTGTGTGTGTGTGTGTGTGTGTGTCTGCAGGGATGAGGGAACTGTCTCCTCCTCCGCTGAATCTGAAGCGTCTTTTCGGAGAGACGCTGGAGTCTGAGCCGGTCTTACTCATCATCTCTGCCGGCGCGGATCCGTCTCAGGAGCTCCTGGAACTCGCCAGTCAGATCGTGGGGCGAGAAAACTACCATGAGGTCCGACACACACACACACACACACACACACAGACACAGGCAGACACACACACACAGACACACACACACACACAGACACACACAACACACACACACACACACACCACTCACACACACACACACTCACTCACACACAGACACACACACAACACACACACACACACCCACACACACACACACACCCACACCACACACACACCACACACACTCACACACCACACACACACAACACACACAGACACACACACCCACACACACACACACACCACACTCACTCCACACAGACACACACACACCCACACACACACACCCACACACACACAACACACACACACCACTCACTCACACACAGACACACACACACACCACTCACACACACTCACACACACCACACACACACACACACACACACACACACTCACACACACACACACACACAGACCACACACACACACCACACACACACACACACACACACAACACCACACACACACACCCACAACAACACACACACTCACACACCACACACCACACACACACACACACACACACTCACACACATACACAGACACAACAGACACCACACACACTCACACACACCACACACACACACACACACACTCACACACTCACACACAGATACACACACACACTCAACACAACACACACACACACACCACACACTCACACTCACACACACACACACACACACACACACACACACACACACACACACACTCACACACTCACACACACACACACACATCACACTCACACACACACACACACACTCACACACACACACACACACATGTTGTGCATTTTTTTGTTTTCAAAAAGACACCATTCTTTTTTTTTTAAAGCCTTTTGAATTACGGGGACACTGAAAGTGTCATCATAAACCACGTTCACATTGTAATACCTCTGTCATTATGCGAGTTTGTATCCTCGTAAATCACATAAACACGCACACACACTCATACAAACACACATTTCAGCTAGTTGTCAAGGCAGCGCTTCTGTTTAGTTTTAGTTGAAGTACTAAGATAACTGAACATTAATAAAATAAGACTAAATATTAAAACTGAATAAAACATGTTGACATTAAAAAACGAATAAAAATAAAAACATTAAATACAATTAATTCAAAATATATAAGATTTAAAAAAATAACAGTAATATTATGAAATAGTATTAAAAGTTAAAATGACTTTTTTATTGTGATATATTTGAAACGCTAATTTATTTCTGTGATCAGAGCTGTATTTTGCTGCTCAAGAAAGATGTATCATTATTAAACAGTTGTGCTGCCCAATATTTTTATGGAAACCGTGATACATTGTATTTTTTAGGATTCTTTGATAATTCGAAAGTCGAAAAGAACAGCATTTATTTGAAATAGAACTCTTTTGTAACATTATAAATGTCTTTCCTGTCACTAAAGGTGGCGATGGGTCAGGGTCAGGCTGACGTGGCTCTACAGACGCTCAGAGAGTGCGTTCGCTCCGGTGAATGGCTGTGCTTGAAGAACCTGCACCTGGTCACGCCGTGGCTCCCCCTGCTGGAGAAGGTCTGAACTCTCTGCCTGTTTAATCACGTCTGTCTCTGGTTATCTGTGCTGTGTAATTCATTATAGCTCAAATGACTGTTGCTGTAAAGTGAGAGTGAATCTCTGTGAGAATGATTACTTGCAGATACTTGAATTGCTTTGTTTTAATTTCTGTGCTCATTCTCAAAATGTAAGCGTGTGCGTTGTGTAGCGCTGCAGATCGGTAATGGTTTGGAGTCAATCAGATGAGGCTGTGAGAGAATGAAACACATGCACAGGAGGGATTGTTATTGGTTTGTTGCTTTGCATTTATTGATTTAATACGCTGTAGTGAGACATCTAATGTGTGTGTGTGTGTGTGTGTGTGTGTGTGTCTGTGTGTCTGTGTGTGTGTGTCTGTCTGTGTCTGTGTGTGTCTGTGTCTGTGTCTGTGTCTGTGTGTGTGTGTGTGTGTGTGTGTGTCTGTCTGTCTGTGTCTGTGTCTGTGTCTGTGTCTGTGTCTGTCTGTCTGTCTGTTGTGTGTGTGTGTGTGTGTGTGTGTGTGTGTGTGTGTGTGTGTGTGTGTGCAGGAGCTCAACAGTATGAAACCCAAAGCCGGCTTCAGACTCTGGTTGACTGCTGAGATTCATGCGAAGTTCACTCCCATACTGCTCCAGTCCAGCCTGAAGGTCACCTATGAGGTCAGTGTGTGTCAAAATTAATGTATTCTCTTTTTAATTAACCAATATTGATTCTTAAATCCCAAGATTGAACTTTTAGTTTATGCAGTTTTTGGTTGATGCATTTACCAAACTTAATGAAACCATATTTTTAGCATGCTTCCTATTCAGTCATCACTATGAGCTTTGTGCTTTTTACTTTTGATATCAAACGAAGTGGGAGCTTCCAACTGCTGTCAAACAAAAAAGCAGTCTTGATGCTCTTTAATTGGGGTTTCTGCAAGTCTTAAAACGGTCTTAATAAGCTCTTTCAGGCCTTAAAAACATCTTCAACTGGAGCAGAAAATATTTTGGGTTGTGTGTCCGCACGGCTCCAGTGCGGATGAATCTAATGTGTTGAGGAGTATGTGTGTCTGTCATGTAATCCCAAATCAGTGTTTCAACTGCAGAGAGACATCAGTAAAGCAGCTTGTAAACAATACATCACATTCACCTCAGTAAATTATTCTATGAGAATTGAGAAATGAAAAGCTTAAAGCATAAAATTGTGTGTCAACAGAGATGTATCTCAGACTGCATGTCCATTAGTGATAATGTGTGTGTGTGTGTGTGTGTGTGTGTGTGTGTGTGTTCAGGCTCCTCCAGGCCTCAAGAAGAACCTGAAGCGGACGTATGAGTCCTGGAGCGCGGAGCAAATCAGTAAAGGCGGTCACCTGACTCGAGCTCAGTCGCTCTTCTGTCTGGCCTGGTTCCACGCCGTGTGTCAGGAGAGACGCAACTACATTCCACAGGTACACACCGGTCACATGACTGCGGACAGTATATACTCAGACAGGAGCTCTTGGATCTGTTTGGGCAATTAATCAGACTCTGAATTAAAATACTGTGCATCAGGCCTTT
>QVTF01006011.1:0-28107 GCA_003573665.1 Oxygymnocypris stewartii | reverse complement strand
TAGCAATAAATATTGCTCTCTATCCATATACTCTACCTCTCCCTCTCTCTCTCCATACATCTATCTCTCTTTATCTCTCTTTCTCTATCCATCTATATATAACTCTCTCTCTCCATCCGTCTATCACTCTATCCATCCATATCACTCTCTCTCTCTCCATCCATCCATCTATCTCTCTATCCATCTATCCCTCTATCTCTCTATCCATCTATCCCTCTATCCATCCATCTCTCTCTCTCCATCCATCCATCTCTCTCTATCTATATCTCTATCCATCTATCCTCTCTCTCTCCATCCATCTCTCTCTCTCTCTATCCATCTATCCCTCTCTCTATCCATCCATCTATCTCTCTCTCTCTCTCCTCCATCTCTCTCTCTCTCTATCCATCCATCTCTCTCCTCTCTCTATCCATTCCTCTATCCCTATCTCTCTATCCATCTATCCCTCTCTCTATCCCTCCATCTATCTCTCTCTCTCTCTCTCCATCCATCTCTCTCCCTCTATCCATCTATCCCTCTCTCTATCCCTCCATCTATCTCTCTCTCTCTCTCCATCCATCTCTCCCTCTCTCTATCCATTCCTCTATCCCTCTCTATCCCTCCATCTATCCCTCTCTCTCTCTATCCATCTATCCCTCTCTCTATCCATCCATCTATCTCTCTCTCTCTCTCCATCCATCTCCCTCTCTCCTATCCATCTATCCCTCTCTCTATCCATCCATCTATCTCTCTCTCTCCCCATCCATCTCTCTCTCTCTCTCTCTCTATCCATCTATCCCTCTCTCTATCCCTCCATCTATCTCTCTCTCTCTCTCTCCATCTCTCTCTCTCTCATCCATCTATCCCTCTCTCTATCCCTCCATCTATCTCTCTCTCTCTCTCTCCTCCATCTCTCTCTCTCCTCTCCATCTCTCCTCTCTCTCTCTCTCCATCCATCTCTCCCTCTCTCTATCCATTCCTCTATCCCTCTCTCTATCCCTCCATCTATCCCTCTCTCTCTCTATCCATCTATCCCTCTCTCTATCCATCCATCTATCTCTCTCTCTCTCTCCATCCATCTCTCTCTCTCTATCCATCTATCCCTCTCTCTATCCATCCATCTATCCTCTCTCTCTCCATCCATCCATCTCTCTCTCTCTCTATCCATCTATCCCTCTCTCTATCCTCCATCTATCCCTCTCTCTATCCATCCATCTATCTCTCTCTCTCTCATCCATCCATCTCTCTCTCTCTCCATCTATCCCTCTCTATCCCTATCCCTCATCATCCTCTCTCTCTCCATCCATCTCTCTCTCTCTCTATCCATCTATCCCTCTCTCTATCCCTCCATCTATCTCTCTCTCTCTCTCCATCCATCTCTCTCTCTCTATCCATCCATCTCTCTCTCTATTCATCTCTCTATCATATTGAGTTATAAATGAAGTTGCACATTTGTTTTTGTGATCTTCTTATTCAACAATATTTGTGATCAGTGTCAATAAGCACTGCTATTGATATAAATATAAATATATACATATGCTTTATTAAGTAAAACATTATTAATCAGTGGGTTGCAAACATCAAACTTGTCAAATTTATTGCATTAAGAAAAAAACCAACCATCTACTAAATAATGGTTAACATTGCTTCACTCGTTAAGAGCCAGTTAGTCTGGAACCAAACGCTTGTTTATAGTAACAAACTTACTGATATTATTTCCATAAAACACAAAGAGGAAACTCTTTTCATCTGACTTATTTCTAAAAACAATTGTTTATTTCAAGCAATAAACATAGCTAGATGTATATTAATGATGTATAAAGCAAAGAAATTCATTAAAATATATATATATAATATATATATATATATATAATTATTAAGCACAGGTTACCAAACATCAAGCTTGTCAAAATGTGTCATAAAAAATTTAAAAATTAAAATATGCACCAGAATTATTACCATTAATATCTTAAAAGCTGTCACTCGTTAAGAGTGTGTTTAGTTTAGAAATACATTCTGGTTTGTAGTCATACATCTACTATAATATGTCCATAAATCAAAAATAGGAAATAATACTTTGAATGACATAATAAAACCCATCTGATGTGTTGAACAGACTTTTGAACATTTGTGCTTTTTGGAAAACTGAATCCAAAGAGCGCAGCTGCTGTGTTGGAACGAGATTAATGAATTATCATATGATGTACAGGACTGCTCTGATCTCTCCATACTTACAGAATTAGATTGCTGTTGAGCTGGTATTAGTATTATATTTCAGCACTTCTGTTGTCAAAGTGTATGTTTGTGTGCTCATAACACAGAAAGCCGTTTGAGTCAGTATGTGGTTTGCAAGCCAATATTCCTCCCACATATTTCTCAGATGACATGATGCACAGATGCATCTTAATTACATCATACACATAATCTGTGTTTCAAGCACTTGATTTTTTTAGAGAAGGCTGATTGTCTTTAAATATTAAATAAACCATCAATATTTTCACTTGAATTCGAACCACGAGATGCTTCAATGGCTTCAATGTTTCCGCAGGGAATACAAGAATTAGGGAAGCTAGTGACGACCCTTCCAGCTGCCAATTACAACCTTCTGAAATACATATGCAAGTAGTCCAACATATATCATTTCAAGACACATTATTGTCAGTCGTTTTCATGCTCCAGTGCTGAAAGTGAGCTCTGTTGTTGTAGATTTCTGGATGAGGTGCAGTCTCACTCGAATGAAAACAAAATGGATGTGCAGAACCTGGCCACCGTGTTTGGACCAATATCCTCAGTCCAAAAGATGGAGGATTCCAGTAGCTATTATGGAAGTGAGCACTTATTATTGAATTTCCAACTCGTTGCTTTGTGAAACAAACACACTTTAAATCTAGACACCTGCTGGATGGTTGCACCAGCTGTGCCAAATGTAGCCTATATTTTTAGCATTAGATTTTTTGTATTTGTAATATTATAATTTTTTTGTAATTTATTGCCCCTTATTTATTTTAGATACAGTTTCACATATGTCCCATATGGTTATAAATTTTGGAGGCTTCTTTTTTGGATAAAAAAATATTAATTCTGGGAATAAATCTGAAATGTACTTCAACTTGTATTCCAAGCAACTTGGATAATGAAATTTAATGTCAAACATTACAAAAATAATTTTCATTTCATGTTAAATATGTTAGAAATTGGTAGTAGATATCTGAAAATGGCAGTCGATTTCATAAGTATTTACAAATAAATGGCAAGTAAAGCACTGATTTTAATCGTGAAATTTTAAAGTTTGAAGACTGAACAATATATTATTGTTAAGATAATAATAACTCTAATAATATTTATTACAACTTCAAAAAATTATTTTACAGTGCATTTTACATTATTTTTAAATGGTAATAATACAATTTCACCTATACGCCAATGGGAATTTATTTCCTCTCAATCAATGCAATTTTTGACCCAGTGCAACTTTTTTCTGGAAAATGTGTAAACATCATTAATGTGCAACGTCTCGGTTATGTAAGTAATCCTCGTTCCCTGATGAGAGGGAACGGAGACGTTATGCCGTGAACCCTCTCTGATTAAGTGAAAACGCCAATGAAAATTGGCTAGTGGAAAAAAGCAGCGACACGTCAGCCAATCCTGGGCTGGATGCATCTGATGATGTGCCTCTGTGTCAGTATCTTAAACGAGAGCTTGTGAAGTGTCCGATTCAAGGACTCGTAGAGCCAGGATTGATCGGAGCCCACTGCCTTTTTTGGGCACAATGAAGTAAAAGCTGTAGTAGAACCCTGACTTAACTCGGCTGGAGGGACAGGCTTGATTGCGTCCTTCGCCAAATAGACAGCAATCTCCTTGCACAGGACAGGGGCATCTCAAACTTCCACCGAAGTTCCAAGGATGCACCTGAACCTGGGGGGTCGCCTGGTGAACTGAATCAGGTAGCCGAGGCCTGTCCAAATGAGCCAGCGGGAAGGGTTGGGCAGCACAAGCCACGCTCCCAAATTCCGGGTGGCACTAAAAGGGGCAATTGACATACCCGCAGTGGTGTGAAGTCATGCTGGATGGCTCAGAAGCATCACATTATGGCTTATCATGGTAGGGACTCCCCATGTCCCCGGTGGGACCAGCTGGAGATGCGTGGGGAGGTTTTGCATCCCCGAACATGATCTATTGGCTACTGGTAATAAAGGGGCGTCGTGGGTGAGAGTGAGGAGGCAGTACGTAGCATAGAGGAAAATTAAACTGCTCTTTCATTGAGAATGTGGGTACTGCTGGTCCTTGGGCCAACGACGGAACAAAAACAAAACGAAACCAAGATTCTCCACCGGTCCTCCTCCGGGGGAAAAAGTGGCACTGTGCTCACTTGCGTCAGAAGAGCAGTTCATCGTATCCCTGGGACGTCCGTGTCAGGGCTGGTTTCACCGTCTTCCTAGAGGACTTAGGGGCGGCTGAGACACGGGGGCAGTGCGCTCCTGAGTGGGGCTCAACGTGCTGGCCTCGATGTGGTCTCGGCATGGGACGGAGCAGTTCTGATGGCCACAGAAGGGCACCCTCGTCGATGGGCAGGCTGAGGCATGAGGCATGATGTGCTGGATAGCCTCAGTCTGCTTTTGTACTGCCAAGAACTGCAGGGCTAAGTCCTCGACAGTGCCGCCGAATAGCCCATGCTGGGAGATGGGAGAGCGTCAAGAAAGCACAGTTTGTCAAAGTCTCTAATCTCGGCCAGGATGGCACTCTTGGGCCACAAGCATAGACATCGCCTTGACTTTCGTCACCTGGAGAGTGAAATAGTGGCCGTGCGCAGCATCAAACTGCATTAAACTCAGGTGGGTCCCACCCTCGTGCATTTGTTTTAGTGCCTTGGCTTGGTGGACCTGCAGGATAGCCATGGCATGCAGGGCAGAGGCAGCTTGGCCCGCAGCACTGTAGGCCTTAGCAACAAGAGCTGCTGTGGTCCTTCAAGCTTTCGAGGGAGACGCGGACGATTCCTCCAGGTGGCGGTGTTTGCAGGGCCGTCCACGAAATTCGTCAGCTCCTCATGCACCTCCGGGAATAAAGGAACTGGGGCGGGGCATGGTCACGAGCCACGGCCTGCGCCAAGGAACCAATCATCGAGCTTGTGAGGGCTCAGGACTGGGAGGTGGAGGACCGCCGATTTATACCCATGTGCACGGGAGTGGCTCAGCATGAAAAATTCACTAGCCAATTTTTATAGCCATTTCCTCTTAATCAGAGAGGATTCGGGCTCCCAAGTAAGACCCCTATGCCGGTCACGATATAACGCATAGTAAATTACAGAAAGGGGGAACTACACATTTAGATAAAGATTAAGTTCTGACTTAAGAACTAATGATGCATCAAAATAAGCGCATAGTTACAAGTTACAAACTAACCCCATTGTAAAAAGGATTTTTCAAAGTCATAAATAAAACAAAGATTATAAGAGTACATTTTACAAGAAAATACTATTTCAGTCTTTCTACTGATTTCATCACTAAGACCTACTTGTTTCTTGTAATTTTTGTAAAATTTATTATTTCTGGGTGGAAAATAGTTTCTTGCCTATTTTTTAGGACTTTACATCTTAATTTACGACTTAAACATCACTATAGATGAGGATGATGGAATACAGCATTGTGTGTGTGTTGTGTGTGTTTTATAGGCACCTCCCTTGTTCAGCATCTCATGACGCTGCTCATCAGCAAGCACGAGTTCCTGTACACTGAAAAAGACTCAGAAACATCACTGAACCAGACAGAGCTCAAGGACCAAAGCCAGCAACTTCAGCAATCCAACCTGGTGGACTGGATCTCTGAGGAGGATCTCCACAGCTGCCCGTCTGTGGACGCCGCTTTAGCCTCCAAGCCCTCGCCTCAGGGAAAGGGAGAGACAGCCGTCAGCCCTAGTAAGCAGACCAAGACGCTTCAGGATGGAAGTACACCTTCAAAGGCTCCTCGGCCAAAGGAGCCTCCGCGGTGGACAGTGGGAACTGGTTAATGAACGGTTCTGTCCTCGCTGAGGGGACACCGCCCGAACCTCGTCCGGAGAACGCTCCAAGGGACCGGGCTCCTCCCAGAGACTGTCTCTACTTATGACAACGTCACATCTAATCGAGTCTGGGCAGCGTGCTGAGTATGGACAGCACGACCGTGGTCCACCTCATCTTGTGAGATCTCTGTCCCAGACTCTGGAGGCGAGCCGCTGGGGACCGAAGATGGGCCGAGCGCTCCGGAGGAACGGAGCGAGGAGGAAGCCAAGCCCGGCGAACATGAGGAGGCCGCTGAGAGAAGCGCGCGAGCGGATTGTTTTGCGGTGACAATGGGAGCATCACACCGGTCATTAGAGTCGTGGACGAAGACGGAGATGCAGACGAAAGCCCTTCGTCTCTGGGCAGCGTAGTGGCAGAACTAAAAGAAGAGCTGACGGATGCAGAAGAAACCGGACGACGAATCTAGAATTAAAAAGTAAGGCTGTGCTTTTTTTAAATGACAATGTGAATTGTTTAAAAATTAATCCTATATTTAAAGGGGTCATATGGCGAGCCTAAAAATTACCATATTTTGCATATTCGGTGTAATGCAATGTGTTTTTTTGAATATATTATTTTCCTTAACCACTACAAGAGTGACGTTAGTTATGGCAATACAAATATTATTTTACTGTCAGTAGAATCAAATAATTAGTCTGTCCAGTCTTTACAAATCAAAATGAAACAGCAATAATATCACATTTTGGTAAATGTTACATTTTTTATATCTTACATTAATTATGAGAAACATTTTTTTTTCTCTCCGTCTAAAATGTCTTTCATAAGTAACAGTGCGTTGTGATCTCTGTATTGTCCACTCACACCTCGTGTTCTGCCCTCTGCAGGCTGGAGGAGTCGAGTTCAGCGATGTGTGCGCAGATGGAGAGACTTGAGCAAGAGATGGACAAGGAGAGGAAAAGAAAACGAATGCTTGAGATCAAACTGAGGAACTCTGAACGGGCCCGTGAGGACGCAGAAAACCGCAATCGCCTCCTTGAGAAGGAAATGGAAGACTTCTTCTCTACGCTGGGGGATCTGGCTTTTGGAAGCCGGACCAGTGACATTTAATGCAAACAAATAAACTCATCCAAAGTCATGAGGACCAGAGCACTCCGGCATCTCCATAAACCATGTGTGCGGTCTGCCAACATGTATGTGTTCATCAAATCAGACCGAAAATTAGACTAGTTAAAGGCCCTTCCACTATCACACTAATTCTGCTGGTTACTTTTCCAAGAAGAATGTAGCATTAACTAAAAAGCCAATTTAAAGTGATTTCTTTCTGGAGGTTTCAGGTGACACAGAAACAAATGGACCGTCCGAATCCGGTCCTGAAGTCATGGGCTTTGGCACATAAATTTGCTGTGAAATGTAATTTTGTTTCTTCATCGGGTTTGTAGAAATGTGTCTCTGCATCAGTGTCTCAGCAAGGGATGCTCTGCAGTGAATGGGTGCCGTCAGAATAAAAACATCACAATAATCCACAGCACTCCAGTCCATCAGTTAACATCGGGAGAAGACAAAAGATGAAACTATTTCCATCATTGAGATGTATTAAATGTAAACTATCACTTCATGGTCAAAATATGAGTCCATAATTCATACTAATAAGTGGTGTAAAGTGCTAAACTCCGCGTCCATCTATCACACCAAAATCCAACCACATTTTTGTTTTAGAGCTGTTTTAGACTGGTTTTGGCTTGGTAAACGGATGCGGATTGCAGATTTTTTCTCCTGATTCAGACAAAACACTTGAGGAAGCGTTATTATGGATTATGGACTCGTATTCCAGACCACTTGAAATGTATCCCAACATTAGCCATTTAAAAAAATAATAATAATAATTGTGGCTAATCATGGCTCTCATATTTAGTTTTTTACATTGTGTTCTCTCTATATAGTTATTTTTTTTTCCTATCTTATTTTTAATAATGTTAGTTTTAACCAAAGCCCCAAATAGGGACAAGTGTTGTAAATTAGCTTCAGCTAAAAACACTATGATGCATACATCAGATGACTGTTTTAGTGTATCTATCCTTATCTAAATAAACTAAAAATACATACATTTTGAAGTTGAAAATCTCTTAATGAGGATTTGTTTCTTACAACACGCATCTTTTCGCTTCATGACAATTACTTGTGGATTATTGTGATGTTTTTATTCTGACGGCACCCATTCACTGCAGAGCATCCACTGACGCAGAGACACATTTTTCCAAATCTGTTCTGATGAAAAAACAAACTCGTCTAATCTTGGATGGCCTGAGTGTGAGTGCAATTTTAGCCAATTACATTGTTGGGTCAACTATATCTTTAAGCAGGCCACTGCTTCACAAACTTATAATGCACGCATTTTGTTTATAAATAGCTCCAAATCTGGGCATTGAAACTGTTTAGCATTGGACTGGGCATTGAACGCATATTCGGTGGTATTTCAAGACTGTCAGTGACCGTCAGTGCCACTTTCATAAAAAAAAAAAGACCTTTGACGTGACTGATCTGATTTTCTATTTATTTTCGGTGTCTAGGAAGGCTAGAAATGCTCTGTGGATGTGAGTGGTCATAGATTTTGTAGACTCAGCTCATTTTCTGAACTGTTTTCCAACTGCATAGTAGGTCATTTATATATTAGCATGATGGCCGTAGCCTAATGGTTCATTTCCCAGGCTGCTAACATGATGTTTCAGGTTCGATCTCAAGAAGAAGAGACTCAGAAACTGGACAATCACCACTGTGCCCTCAAGCAACGTGCTTTTTGCTGCTCAACACGTTTCGGTTATCAATCCATTTGGACTTTCCTAGAACAACTGCTTTTACCAAGGACTTTAATGCATATTTAGAGTATGTGAAGATGTTATACATCATGATTAGAGTATTGTGCTGCGGTCATACGTGACGATTAGACTGTGTGCTGTGCTGAAATGTAAACAAGTGTCACTGTGGTGGTATGTAATTATTCACAAATTAAACGAATGTATGATGGAGTCATTCATTCAATGGATTCGTTCAAACAAGGAACACGGTAAGGCCAGGTATCTTTATTTTGCAAGCTAGAGGTAAAAACACAATCAAACCAATATATTTATAATATATCGAGCTGCAAAGCAAGCCGTTTTGTAGAGCTTAAATAACTGAAATCGTTATTATATAGTTATGGTTATTGGTAGGATATTTATGTGTAGTATGAACTCATTCAGGAGTCATTGAAACATTCACTCAACCATGTATTCAGTAATGCATCTGGGGAAAATACAGATTAACTGATAATACTGTAGGTTTTCTGCATTTCATAAAGTGTTAATTCATGCTTTCAGAAGCAAATGTATTTAAATGACCTTAAAAAACCTTAAATTCATAAAGTTGTGGCAATATATAAACATCTGGTGCTGTTTGCGTTGTGGTCAAAAATGACTTTTTAATGAAATGAATGTACTATATCTATGTAATACTCTGTTTTTTCAGGGGATTTTATTGTACTAAATTATATTTGTGGACATTTATGATGCATGTTAACCGCTTTCTGAGCATTGACCTAAGTTTTAAATAACACGTTTTTAATCCTTTCGAGCACAACTCAAGTTTGGTCTCTTTTTAATGCCTTGGCAGATTATTGCTGAAGTGATGATAAAATGTGAAAAAGTGAAACTTAAAAAAATAATAATAATTATAGAAGTTTATGAAATTTTTTGACAATATATATATATATATTTTTTTTTAAGTCATTTAGCGGACTCATATTTTCCAAAACATGTTTTCATTTAGCCATAAATCTAATGTTGTGTTCCAAATTTGAGGTTGATCTAAAATAATTCAATAAAAAGGAGCTTTCAGTAAGATTTTCTTTGGGCGTAGCACAGTTTTCACCACAAACAGCACAAGTGTGACTTTTTTCAGGACCATTTAAACGTTTTGAATCATGTTTTTTTGTGTTCACAAAGCAAGTGCCAAACATTTACCAAGTTTCGAACCATTCTGATGAAGTTAAACAAACTGAGGTAAAATCTTCTGGTCAAGAATGAAAAAACCGCACCCGAAGGTTAAATTAAGATATATTTACTGAGACGCAAACTAAAGTTATGACGACTTGTGTTCTGAAAATGTACACAACATTAAATGACGTACTGAGTTTCATTCAGTTTATTCCTTAAATCCTCTTTAATTGGTCGTATTCTGTACCTGCAGAACCCCTGTAAATGTCTCGTATATTAAACCGTGGTGTAAAGGCAATAAAACAGACCGTTCAGATTCAAACTGGTGTTTATTTGCAGTACATGTACAATTGGTATCATCAGATCCCAGTGCAGTCTTTGTAGTAGTGCACTTCTCAGTGTCTGTATGCTGTTTAACACACACAGAGCTAGCAATTAATAACTAACAGTAGGGCTGGCAAATATTATACACCAGCACCAAACCTTAACACGTTTACAGATGCCTCTGAATGGACTTACAGGTTGATTGAAGTCCAGCGGCTAAACTTAACTAATTGCTAACATCAGCCACAGATTTTTTGGTAAGACGGGTTTTGTAACATTGACAGTATAAGCCAAAGAAAAGAAAAATCCAGATTTAGAAAGACAAAAACATGATTTTATCTGACAGTACCAAACATATCTCTACCTCTGGGTACATGAAACTAATAATAAGTCTAGATCTATCGATTACAACTAGCATGACAGCAGTGGGTATTGCACATGAACTGTACAAAAAATGAGTACAAAGTACAATTAAACAAAAAGATCAAATTTACATTTCCGTTCTTTTACTTCTAGGTGAAGTATACATAATGTACAAAACTATACGGTGCCTACTATTGACAATAGTTCACTTTAGAAATAAATAAATAATGAAATCTGTATTAACATCTATCTTACGGGAAGCTACGTCGCCAAACAAAAAACAACATGTGTAGAAATTTAGAGTGAGGTAGTTCAACAAAGCCAACTTTGATCTGAATTATAACATTTTTGAGATGAAACAAAAGCAAATGCATTGAAAAATCTAAAGTTAAAATACCTTAACTTCCCTAAAGAGAGCAAAAGACAAATTAAGAGCACTTAAAATTGAAAACAGATGTCTGGGATGCTACTCAAATTAAAAAAAATACATATGCTGATCATTACGCCAACTCAAACCTTTAGTTCCTACAACTCCCATCTATCCCGCATGTACATTCCATAGCACTGCATCATGGGAAATGGAGTTCCCACCTACAGCATATGATGCAATATCTTGCATAAACAAAATAAAGCTGCAAACCATATACACACACCAATTTGCTATTACTTTGATGAAAGACCTTGCTTGAGGAAAGTCCCTTTACAGCTCTAAACCTTTAAATCGACATCACGTACATCCAATACGATAGAAACACAAACACTCCCAACAATATGAACAGTATCACTTTTGAAAAACCTCACCCAAATTTCTTCATCTTTCTAATCATTCAGGAATGAATGCTGGACTCAGGCACTTTCTCCATTTTGAAAGCAAAACCAAAAACGTAGTTAGTAATTTCCAAATTTAGCGATGGATTTCACTCGTGATGTTTTTAGGAGCAGAGTTTACTCTACATACACTAGTACTGTAAACACAATTACATTTTCTAAGCATTAGAATGGAAAGTATCTGATACTAATGGGCTATTTTGTAGCGTTAGACAGCCATAAAATGCAGCGGTTCCTTTGGGAATCATTCCGATCTAATACATCTCCATTCATTTAGCATGCTCCATCTGAAACCACGTTATTACAAATCAGCCGCTCTTTTTCTCCAAGCGTCATGAATAAGATCGCAGTTTGGTTGTAAATGCGAAACGAGTCCTACAAATCAAAAGCGGTTCATATGCATGGGCCAAATACCCAATTTGGGTTTCATATCATAATAATGAAGTGTTCAAACAACAGTGTAATGTTTACAGCTGAAATATGTACAGAGTAATTACATACGGCGACGTGTTTTAACACTACTTGAAGTCAATCATGTGCAATGACATTAGAAAGAGAAAAGAGCAGCTTACAGACCCTAAAAGCACTTTAAAACGTCAAAAAATATTAAAAGCACCTCTGCCGCCAAACAAACTGCGATTTTATACACCACCGACTCCGAAGCAGTAGTAACAGTGAAGAAACTGGTTTAATTAACATCCACTAATAAGTGACTCTCTCTCAGAAAACAAACAATTAAACACCTTAAAAATATATTCCCCATTCATCTTTCTAATATAAATAAACTCAAATCCTTCCACGCGCAAGCTGGCGCAGCAGTAGATGCTTACCTCCGTTCTTACACTTTGTCAATTCAACAGAACGTGTCAGTTTGAGACAGAAAGAGGACTGGTGTGGAAGCGGATGATGATGATGATGATGGAGGAGGAGGAGGATAGTCATCTGCAGCAGCCCAGCGGTCCAGCGCTCGTCTCCTGACTGCTGTCTGTGTCGGTGGACATGGACGACACGTCGTTTGAGGAGGACGAGGACGTCGAGGGCTCGTGGGAGTCATTGCTCACTGCTGCACCTGTGCTATGAGAAACAGATGCCATGTTTATCAGACAGGTACGGAGGGCACCCGGAGACTTTCACACTTCAAAATGTAAACCCAGACTCGTTTTTAACCCATCTTTACAGCATCGCTTTACTTCAGACAACTGGGTAAGAGTTTAAGACTTGTTTCCTCAAGTTATATTTGTGCTTAAAACAATAAAACAAATATGGCACATTGTCTAAAACAAGTCTTAATATGTGAGCCTGCAGCACAAAAACAGTCATAATTTCCATACTTCATTAGTACGATTGTTTAAACATAGTTTTATACCTAAAACAGAAAAAACACACTATATGAATAAAACAAGGGTAAAAACATGAGATACGGAAAATACGAGACATATCCGTCTTAATATCTTACACAATCAAATGATAAATGGTGACTTTTTAAAATGAATAAATAACCACTGATCATAAAATCAAATATGTGTAATTAAGATAAATGTATAATAATTCATATAATATATAAAATATAACAGAATGAATCCTAGGTGGTCAGGTTTTGAGATTTCACCACATAATGTTCTTCTTTGGATATTTAGTCAATAAGGTTGATTAAACATTATATTAACTGCTTTCTAATAAATAATTAATTTGTTTGACATTTACTTTATCATGTGAAAATCCTTCTGACTTACTGAATATAACTTAAGCCAGGATTAAAGCGGCCCTTAACCTGAGGTTTAAACCAGATTAACCCAGGGTTAATGTCATGTAGAGCTGGTTTTAATAATCAAGGAGGAAACTAACCAAGTGAGGCCGGCTGTCCTCGGATCACGCCGTTCTTCGTCCGTTCCTCCAAGTCCAGCACTTCTGTATATATCAGCTCTGAGCAGGGAACAGATACAGAAGAGACTAAATTACATCAGGACCGGTCTCTCTCTTGCCCTGATGCATGACGACGTGAAATCTTAGACTTCCCTTTGTGCTCATTAACCTGTTAACGGTCACTGTCCCACCGCTGGGTCCACGTGTCATTAGTGTGCAAGAGCGCACCTGGACCATCTACATCATAACAGGAGTTCTGACCCGTCACAAAACGTCATATACCAACTGAAAACTTCAAATCTCAAAATTCATCCCATTTTAAAATCAGACATTGCATTACCATGAAAATAGAAATCAAAATCATGTTACAAAATGTTCATGAATTATAAAAAAAAATAAGTTTGTATAGTTCACTTTCACATTTATGTTAAAAGAGTGACAGATAACAGGTTAAGATCCAAATAAAAGGAGAAAATAACCATCTATATGAATCAATACATTACAAAAAATAGGCATGATGAAATTCTAATTTAATAAATACATGAAAAAAATTATTTGTTGAATTTACTATATTATATATATATATATATATATTAGTGCTGTCAAACAATTAATCACATCCAAAATAAAATATTTTGTTTGCATAATATATGACCCTCTCTGTGAAAACCCAGCTGAAGTCATTTTTTGTGATTTGCTTTTTTTCTACAAAAAATCATCCTTCATAAGGTAAAGTACATTCTGTGAAAATGTAACCGTTATATCTTTAATATTAACTAAGTAAGGTCATGTCAAAGATTGACATTAATTAATGGTAGAAATGAAACTTTGATGCTCGTTATCTCATAATTAGATTTGAGACTTTCACAAAGAGGGTCACATATGTGTGTTGTGTATATTTATTATGTATATATATATATACACATACAGTATATATATTCTGAAAATATTTAAATATCTACATTTATTTTCATATAATTTATATTATAAATAAATACATACAAATTTAATTTCTCTGAAATATAGACATGCATGTGTATGTATTTATATATATGTACATAATAAATATACACAGTACACATACTGTACATATATAAACAAACTTATTTTGGATGCGATTAATCGCGATTAATCAGTTGACAGCACTTGTGTGTGTATATATATATATACACACACACACACACACACACACACAAATATATACAGATAGATAGACACACACACACACATTTATTGTGATATATAGTTAGTTTGAATTAAACTGGAATTAATCAGGTTTGGTCAAACCTTTAACTCACCAGAGACTAACTATTCTGAGTTTATGACAATCTCTGATTTAAAATCAAAAGCGCACCTTTCCACTCCTCCACCGTGTGTTCTCTCTCATCCAGCTGTTTATCCGTGATGGCCGGCGGCGGCTGAAACCGAGCAGACACATCAATCAGATCCGTCACAAAGAAAAGCAAAGCAGACAGCCTTCTCTCGCGCTCCACTCACCGCTTCCACTTCTGACGGGTCGTACCACACGTTGATGTAGGGGTGCTGGAGGGCCTCGTCCACGGAGATTCGTTTAGACGCATCGATTACCAGCATCTTGGATAACAAGTCTCGCGCCTGGCTCGCTGAAAAATATGGCATTTACATTTAATCATTTAGCTTTTATCTAAAACGACTTACAAATGAGGACAATGGAAGCAATCAAAATCCACAAAAGAGCAATGATTGAGACGAGCCTCAGTTTGCTTGACGCGGTACACATAGCATATTATTATTATTATTATAAAATAAATAGGGTAACACTTTACAATAAGGTTCATTAGTTCAAGAGATACTCCACCCCACAATGATAGTTGTCATTAATTACTTACCCGCATGTAGTTTCAAACCCATAAAAGCTTCGTTTGTCTTCAGAACACAATTTCAGATATATCTAACACTGTCCCATTGACTGCCAAGTAATTAACACTCTCAAGGCCCAGATAATGATGAAAAGCATCGCCAGGATACTCCATCTAACTCGAGAAGCAAATTAGATCGTATGGAAATGCTTGAACTGCCGGTACTGTACTCTACTGTACAAAGTGCACACTTTTCACAATTAACTGTTTGATCAGCTCGGGTCGTCACAAATACAAGCTTGTTTAACCCTCTGGTTGTGTTCGGGTCAAATTGACCCGAAAAAGATTTTCTTTTTTCCCGAAAATACTAGTTAACGTTATCGCATTGGACTCAAACTTACTGACTTTGTTCACATAGGGTATAAGTACTTCTCATTAATTTTTTAACATTTTTCATAATTTTTTGTGGGTTTTATTTCACCTAGTAACACTTGTGGTGTTCCCGGTCAAAAATGACCGGACTCCGATCAATTTCTTATAAATCTGTCATTATGCTATATTATCACCAAATATTGGATTTAATCTTTTTGTCAACTTGTTTTCTTTCATTTAGGACTGGTTTTGTGTTTCTATTTGCATCTGATTAATCGTAGTCCTCATTTATCTGAGAGTAGGTACCTCGTTTTTTGAGTGAAAAAAACTTTTTTTTATGAATAATTTTCACAATATGAGATAAAAAATTATGAAAATTTGCACTGTTTCTCACACTAGTGTGCTTTAATGTTTAATCTGGAGGTTTGCTTTCAAATGTTTTTATTTTGTGTGACAGGAGTGCGAACACAACCAGAGGGTTAATTCTAAAAGGTGGCAGTTATAATTGCGTTAGCTCCGTTTGGTGCTGGCTGTGCATTATAACCAGTGCTGGGCTTGTTACTCAAATAATGCACTATATTACTAGTACTAGTTACTCCTTTCATACACTTATTACTTTCTGGCAACAATAATCAGTTACAGTACTTGATCTTCACGCCCCACAGAAGTTGTAACTGTGTATCTTCCACATAACATTATTCTAGAATGTTATTAACAACATATTTCTTCATCATTTGACTAACATCCACATTGCATCGCAGTCAGAAATGATTACACTAGGGCTGTCAAATTATCTGAAAAACTACATTTGAATTTTATAATAAAATATTATCAAAATGTGAATTATATTTGAATTTAAAAGGCATAAATTCAGTTAGGAAAAAAAAGCTTTTGTCTTCTCTCCTGAGGCCACAAGAGGGCACAACATGCTTAATATTACCATAATAATATTTTATTTTAAATTCGACGAATATTCGAAATTCACGTTTTTTTTGACAGCCCTAGATTACAAACACTCAATAGTGATTAAGTCATGTGTATCTTGAAGCTAATTTCTCCGTTACTCATATATGATTATATTTAATTATGTATTTGATCAAATCACATACGTTTGTTAGAAACTGTTAATTGAATATGTTTAATTATAGTAATATAATGTAGCATGTGCTGATCAGAGGATGTAAAGCCAGAGTAAAGTAATACACAACAGTGTTCAGATCATCTTTTTTTAATTCCTCACTAAATCAATATTTAATGCAATATTTCTATCTGCTGAATGTGAGCTTTTCTATATTCCAAGCTTGTCTGATGCATGTGTGAGTCGGGAAAATTATGAAAATAAACCTATTAATTATTTGATTTTAAATCAGCGGAGCGGAGGCATCAAAAGCTGTTTTATGGATGCTAACTGTAATATCATTAGTAATTAGTTACACTACTAGTTAATGCAAAAAGTAATAACATTACAGTAACTGAGTTACTGCCCAACACTGATTATGATTATGACGCTTCTCTATTATTATTATTATTATAGTGATGTAGTATTTTCTACTTGCTCTCCTTTGCATTATTAACGTGATGAGTTGTATAATGTACCCTGCAATACATAATAAACAAGAGATGACTCGGATTCACAGCTTTGTTCATATTCTATCAGATTACGTTGTGTTGAGTTTAATCTGCTTCGAACGGACTGAGAATTGTTTCATGTATTCTTGGAAAAATGTCATAAAAGTTGTCATTTTGAAGTCATTTATCACGATGTGGTGATTCAAGGGAGTGAATTGAGATAATACGCATAATGTACCAGAGATCAAAGACTAATTAAAAAGAGACTTTGCCGGAGACGGAGAATAGAAATCATCCAGAGCGCATTATTCACGAGTCATACTTTACAAACAAATCAAATTATGTTTATTTATAGATTCTATGACAATAACTTTGAAAACAGACCAAAGAGAAAAGATAAGAAGCATTATTTGAGACCTGTCACAGAACTATCTTTACGTCTTTTATGATTTGTGTGAGAAAGGCTAATCATGCTGGTCTTAACGAAGGGAACGAACAACAGTGGGTCTGGCCTTCAGCAAAGCATGATTGTGAATTGAAGGCACCTTTAATTAAAGCAATTAGCCATTAGTTAGTCGTTGATTACAGTCATTTTATCACAGTTAAAGAGCCCGTGAATGGGCTTGATGAGCACAGTGTTGACATCTTCACTTAGGCAGCACATTTTAAAGGCTTCAGACCTTTTTATATATATATCTAATAGCCAATATTTACAGCTGTGAAATATCGATTAGCAAGAATACCCAAGTATTTCATACACGGTCTAATGTTTCAGCTTGAAATTGTGTTTGGTATCATTTTATACCTTCTTGATGTTCACACAGAAGAGTTTGAGATATATATATATATATATAAAAACAATAAATAGATGCAGTGTTTTATCTAGACGTGCCAATTGGTGCAAGATCAAAATAATTCACATATAGAGCAACATTGTATTTTAGAGTAGCTGCTGTTGTGTTGTGCATTTTAATATTTAATTAGTAAAAAAAAAAAAAGTGTTATTACTTTTTGCTGTGCTGAAATTATTTTTTAAATAATTTATTATTCTTTATTTAATTTGTTGTATTTTTGGTATTTGTTTTAAGGCGCTTTAATAAAGCAAATTATAACTTAAAATATTCTACAGTTATTATACTGTTATTATTAATCATAATAATTTAGAAATATTATAATTAGTGCAGTCAAACAATTTATCGCATCCTAAATAAAAGTAATTGTTTACATAATATATGTGTTTGTGTGTACTGTATATATAAACGCATTCATGTACATATTTAAGAAAAATATGTTACATTTATATATTAAATATATTTATATATGAATATAAATACATGTAAATATTTTCTAAATATATGCAGCATGTGTGTATTTATATACACATAATAAATATACACACAAACACATATATTATGTAAACAATTACTTTTATTTTGGATGCGATTAATTTTTTGACAGCACTAACTAATATTTATTTTATTAGATTATAAACAAAAGAAATACACCTTCCAATTAAATACTTCATAAGATTTGTCCCAAAAATGTGTTAATGTGATTGCACCGTAACATCAAATGCATTTATAAAATACTAAAATGTACCATGTTTAATACATATTCAGAATTATAAATAAAACTATATTTGCAGCAAACAAAACACACTAGCCTCGCATCCTTTTACATTTGCACATCGAGTCAGACGACCTGCTAACTGCATCTTTGAGCATGGCTCCTCCAATCAGATCTCCCCATGTCTAATTGTGAACTACAGTAATCAGTGTTTGCAGTGTAACCCGAGCACTATACAGCTTAAACGCTGCAGATGCATCCCTCACCCTTGAGTTTGTTGTGTTCGGAGTCTGCAGGGAACAGCACGTCTGGGAAGAGCTTCTCGAAGCTGTATCCAGCATAGCGAGGCCGGTTCTCCACGTACGTCCTCACGGACTGGTTGAGCTTCAGCATGAACTCCTGAGACGGTGTGCCCAGCTGCTCGATCACCTTGTTCCACTGGTCAATGTCTTCAGGTGACACGCTGAGGAAAACTACTGACTCTCTGAGCAGACCGAGATCTGGTCACATGCACATGTTTCACTTCGAGCTGATATTATGTTTCAGTATGCAGTTAACCTCTTTATTCATTTAATCTGGCATGACGTGTCAAGTGAAAATTGTATATTAATGTGTGTGCGTGTATAAATATTAGTATTGATATTTTAAATGTTTGTTTGTGGCGAGAACATTTTATGGTAAAATTATATCAAGTTTTTACAATCTTTTTTTTGTGTGCAAAAAACTCGAAATATAAATCTTTATATTTGTATTATATATTTGGTTTAAAATTATATATGTACATATACACTGCCTTCCAAAAGTTTGGAGACGCTCTAGAAAAGCAGGGTTTTGGACAATATTGACATGAATCCTTTTTAATTTGTGATAATTTTGCACTGATAAGGGACAACGCAAACTATGAAAACATATTTTATTACATAAACACTGGACACATGGAAACTCTATAAAATGGGCAAAACAAGTCATTTGTGACTCTGGACCACAAAACCAGTCATAAGGGTCAATATTTCGAAATTGAGATGTATGCATCATCTGAAAGCTGCATAAATAATATTTCCATTGATGTATGGTTTGGACAATATTTGAAAATCTGGAATCTGAGGATGCAAAAAAAATCAAAATATTGAGAAAATCATCTTTAAAGTTGTTCAAATGAAGTTCTGAGCAATGCATATTAATAATCAATTTAAGTTTTAATATATTTACAGTAAGAAATATACAAAATATATTTGTGGAACATGATCTTTAAGTAATATCCTAGTGATTTTTGTCATTAAATAAAAATGGATAATTTTGACCCATACAATGTATTTTTAACTATTTCTACAGATATTCTCCAGAGACTTAAGACTGCTTTTGTGCTCCAGGATCACATTTGATTGGCAAGAGCTATTTGGAAACAGGTTCATTGTATTCTAAACTTAATTGCAATCAATTGTTGAAGATATTGAGGTGTGCTGACCCACAAATCCTTTAAAAACCTGGGTCATACTTGGGCAATGTATTTGCACCAATAAATGATAAGGATTTATGCTGATATTGTCCAAAATCCCCACTTTTCCAGGGTGTTTCCAAACTTTTGGAGGCAGTGCATGTAAATGTAAATGCATGTATAAACACTACTACATTTATTTTTTTATTTTTAATGTTTACATTATCAAGATTTTTAAATGTTCTTGTTTTGAAAGTCTCTTTTGCTCACCAAAGCTGCATTTATTTGATCATTAATACAGTAAAAACTGAAATATTGTGAAATAGGTAACACTTTACAATGTGTCATGTGTTAACATTAGTTAAATGTATTAACTAACAACAAATAATACACGTGTCACCCTGTTTATTAATATTTGTTAATGAAAATCCAGTTATCATTGTTTGTTCATGTCAGTGCATTAATTAATGTTAACAAATACAACTTGTGATTTTAATAATGCATTAGTAAATGCTGAAATAAAGGAACTAAGATCAATAAATGCTGTAGAAGTATTGTTCACGCTAACTAATGAACCTTATTGTAAAGTGTTACTGTGAAATATTAATAAGATTTACAATTACAATATGGCAAATTAACCTTTAAAAATGGTGGTTGAATAAATTATTATAGAATCTATTAGGGTGAAAAAATGTATAATGTAACATATTTTTGATAAAATATGGAAATTCATTATTATTTAAACTGTTATGGATGTTATTTAATGCATATAATTATAAAGAGTCTTTCTTTTTTAATTAACTTTTTCTGTACTCCGCATACATCTGTAATAAATTGAAATTGATGACTAAAAATGCTGATTAGAGCTATGTGGAGTGAGATTTTAATACGGTGAAATTAATAAAAGTGACACTTAACATTGTCTTGTTTAAGGGAGCAAAGAGTTATTGTGTTTTTACCTTCTTTTCCTCAGGTCTCACACATCAATGACAAAACACACATCGAGGGTAAAACAACTCAAAGGGAACAAACAACACTTATAATGGGACAGTAAAGACGAGCAGGTAAGGATACGGTCTGTGCCGGGGAACAACACACTACCTCTGACCATTTCAGCCATGATGCAGCCAACAGACCAGACATCAACTGAAAAATGAAATGACAACCAAATTAAAATGTCAAAAATCTTACAAATGAAATACAGAAAGTCAAGCACACACACACACACACACACACGCGCGCGCACACACACGCACACACACACACACACGCACACACACACACACACACGCACGTCTATAAGGAACAGGGTGCATTGATGTGACTGCAACAGAGGTGACCGGTGCATGCAAACATCTCCGTGTGCGTGAGGCAGAATCACAGTAACAGAGCAACACACGGCTCTGCTTGCTCAAAACAGCACACAATCCAAGCACACAACAAGGATACAGTCCCTCCCTGGAAACAGGATTTTGTGCCGCACCATCTCTGCCATAATGCAGCCAACAGCCCAAATATCCACTACACCAATGTAGCATAGAGGAAAAAGAGAAGACATAAGCAAAGCATAAAGGGCAGCGTGATTGCTTGAGATTTTTCCGTGCCAATTTTTCCTCAGTGCTACCATTCAGGACTAAACGTCAGCGTTTTTGGCCTTCAAATTGATTTTTGCTCTGCAGCGAACCACTTTCAGTTCCACGTAAGATTCGGTGACTAATGCTTTTCCTATCTAGATGCTCAGTGCGACAGGCAAACCCATCCAGTGTGCGTGTGCATGCAGAAACCAGTTCAGCTGGACCAACTGTGATTAGGGCCCGGTGAAAGACGTTTTATTGTTTTACAAATTACATTTTTTTTTCAGTTTTAATATTTTTACATTTTTTTATGGATTCCGTTTTAATAGTTAATTTAAATTGTATTAATCAAAAAGCATGTCTAATTAATTAAAATCATGAAACTTATACAATTTAACATCAATATATTAAAACTTTAACAAAATTACATTTTTAGGGCCCTATGAAATATGTTGTATTGTTACAAAATTATTTAGTTAAGCATTATTTGAATGCATAAAAACAACTTAATTTATTTTATTTTTTTATTACAATAGCCCGATAAAATGTTTAGTTTTTCTTTTTCCAGAAATTATATATATATATATATATATTTTTTTTTATTATTATTATTAGTAGTATAATAATATTCAAATTGAAACATGGGAGAAATATTGTGTGATTCTTAAATAATTGTTTTCTATTTTATTAGTAGTAGTAGTAATAGTAGTAACTGTAGTATTAATAGTATTATTAATAATAATAATAGTAGCAGTAAATGTAGTATTAGTAGTAGTAATAATAATAATAATAATAGTATTAGTAGTAGTAACGGTCGTATTAGTAGTAATAGTTGCAATATTAGTAGTACTAGTAGTAATTATAGTATCAGTAGTAGTAACACTAGTAGGAATTGTAGTAGTAGTAGTAATTATAGTAGTAACTTTAGTATTAGTAGTAATAATAATAATAATAGTAGTAGTAGTAATTATAGCATTAGTAGTAGTAGCATTAGTATTAGTAGTAATTGCAGTATTAATAGTATTAGTAGTAGTACTAGTAGTAATTATAGTATCAGTAGTAGTAACACTAGTAGGAATTGTAGTAGTAGTAGTAGTAGTAGTAGCAGTAGTAGTAGCAGTAACTGTAGTATTAGCACTAGTAGTAATTATAGTAATCAGTAGTAGTAACACTAGTAGGAATTGTAGTAGTAGTAGTAGTAGTAGTAGCAGTAACTGTAGTATTAGCACTAGTAGTAATTATAGTATCAGTAGTAGTAACACTAGTAGGAATTGTAGTAGTAGTAGTAGTAACTGTAGTATTAGCACTAGTAGTAATTATAGTATCAGTAGTAGTAACACTAGTAGGAATTGTAGTAGTAATAGTAGTAGTATAGTAGTAGTAATAGTAGTAGTAGTAACTGTATTAGTAGTAGTAGTAGTAATTATAGTATCAGTAGTAGTAACACTAGTAGGAATTGTAGTAGTAATAGTAGTAGTATAGTAGTAGTATTAGTAGCATTAGTATTAGTAGTAATTGCAGTATTTGTAGTAATTATAGTATCAGTAGTAGTAACACTAGTAGGAATTGTAGTAGTAGTAGTAGTAATAGTAATAGTAGTAGTAGTAGTAATTATAGTAATTATAGGCTTAACATTTACAGATACTAGTCCATATCGCGTTTTAAGTGTAATGACCTACTTTTGATTAATTCATCCAAACGTTGACCAATTCCGTGACGTTATACAGTAAATTCTGTTTTTATGACTGCATCGTGGAAATCATAGGGCCCTATTAGATGTTAAAACACGAGGTGAGGTCAAGGTCGTTTCAGCAGAATGGTGTGGAGGTGCTCAGGTGGGACCCGTTACATGCAGTGAGATCAGGTCAGCACTCACCATTGGCTTGGTAACCCATGCCCAGGATGACCTCGGGCGCACGGTAGTAGCGCGTCACCACGTAAGGAGTCATGAGGAGGCCGGTGGCGGCTGTCCGAGCCAGACCGAAGTCCAGGATCTTCAGCGTGCAGTCGGATTTCACTACTATGTTACTGGGCTTCAGATCCTGGGAAGTGAAGAGGTCAGGAGGCAGAAATTGCTGGTAAATTTCACAAATAATTACAAAGAAATGGAAAGTAACACATTGAATTGAACATGAAATGTTGAAGTAGAAAGACTGAAATGCTGGTTGCACTTTATTTTACAGTACGTGTACTTACGGTGTACTTAAAGTACTGGTAATATAAGGTAACTACATGGGTAGGTTCAGGGTTAGTACCTAGTTATTGTAATTACTACAATAAATACATGGTATGTACAATGTATGTATTGCAAAATATACTTATCTTTTTTATTCTTCTGGATTTAATTTTGATTTAATGGTTAAGTGAAATTTTAGTAATCAAAAGCATGTCGAATTAATTGAAATCATTAAAATGTTGCAATTAAACAACAATTTATTAAAAGTTTAAGAAATAAAATGTCAGGGCTCCATAAAATCGGTTTCAATTTATTCACAATTTTAATTTTATTTTTCAACAAATAATTTTTCCTTGTTTTTTGTCTTTCTGGATTATGTTTTATTGGTTTAATTACATGGTGTGAGTGGTGTGGGGGGTGTGTGTGTGCGGTGTGTGTGCGGGTGTGTGTGTGTGTGCGGGGTGTGTGGGGTGTGTGCGGGTGTGTAGTGTGTGTGTGGTGTGTGTGTGCGTGTGGTGTGTGTGTATGTGAGTGGTGTGTGTGTGTGTGTGTGTGTGTGTAGTGAGTGGGTTGTGGTGTGGTGTGGGGTGTGTGTGAGGTGTGTGAGTAGTGTGCGTGTGTGTGCGTGGCGTGCGTGGGGTGTGTGTGTGTGTGGGGTGTGTGTGAGGTGTGTGTGAGTAGTGTGCGTGTGTGTGCGGTGCGTGCGTGGGGTGTGTGTGTATGTGTGTGGTGGGTGTGGGGTGTGTGTGGGGTGCGTGTGTGCGTGCGTGTGGGGATGTGAGTGGTGTGTGGGGCGTGTGTGGGCGTGTGTGGGGGTGTGTGGGGCGTGTGTGGGGCGTGTGTGGGGCGTGTGTGGGGCGTGTGTGGGGCGTGTGTGGGGCGTGTGTGGGGCGTGTGTGGGGCGTGTGTGGGGCGTGTGTGTGGGGGTTGTGGGGCGTGTGTGGGGCGTGTGTGGGGCGTGTGTGGGCGTGTGTGGGGCGTGTGTGGGGCGTGTGTGGGGCGTGTGTGGGCGTGTGTGGGCGTGGGGCGTGTGTGGGGCGTGTGTGGGGCGTGTGTGTGCGTGGGGGTGTGTGGGGCGTGTGTGGGGCGTGTGTGGGGCGTGTGTGGGGCGTGTGTGGGGCGTGTGTGGGGCGTGGTGTGGGCGTGTGGGCGTGTGTGGGGCGTGTGTGGGCGTGTGTGGGCGTGTGTGGGGCGTGTGTGGGGCGTGTGTGTTTGTCTACCCTGTGTATGATGCCGGCAGCGTGTAGGTGTTTGATGCCGCAGAGCGTCTGATAAAGCAGGTATGAGAGTCTCTCGTGGTCCAGCTCCATCTGAATGACCTGGCACAGGTTAGCATCCATCAGCTCCATCACCAGATACCTGCAGACAGGAGACGCAAGCGTGCGAGGAACACAAATGAACAAGCATGTATGCACAGAGATGTGCGATTTATGCAGGATTTCAGCTGCATCTACTGTGCATACTGAACATTAACTCATCAATACCTCTTTATTTAACCATTTTAATTAATCCTAGACCAAATTGATATTATGTATCATAGATTTTAAGAGCCAAAGAACATTTCACGTCCATTATATTACACTGTTACAATCACAGCAGAGAGAACTTACACATCCTGGAATTCTTCAAGCGTCTTCTGTGGCGTGAACACATTTAATAAGCCAATTATCTGTGAAATTAAAGCATACTGCATAAACGATGTGCCTTGTGCTGATATCAAGTTCTTACAATCTAAAATATTCATTACAAAATCAAGTACAAGAGTACATATGTATTCAGTTGTATGGAGGCAGTTAATTTTTTAAAATAAATTAATACTTTTATTCATCAAGGATGCAATAAATTGATCAAAGGTGACATTTATAATGTTACAAAGATTTCGGTTTTCACATAAATGCTGTTCTTTTGAACTTTCTAATAATCTGTGAATCTTGACAAATAAAATGCATGACTGTTTGCACAAAATATTGTCCAGCACAGCTGTTTTCACCATTTATAATAATCATGTTTCTTAAGCAGCAAAACAGCATATTATTATGATTTCTGAAGATCATGTGACACTGAAGACTGGAGTTATTTGAACACAGAAATAAATTACAGCTTACAATATATTCACATATTTTAAATTTTGTGATATGTCATAATAATTCTGTGCTTTTGATCAAATAAAAGCATCCTTAGTGAGCAGAAGAGACTTAAAACCTTACAAATCTCTCAGACCCCAAACTTTTTCTTTGTTTTTACACACACACACACGCACATGCACACACACACAACACACACACAGAACAGGTCTTACATTTTTGTGGTTGACACATTTCATCAGGACCAGTTCTCTGTAGGCCCGTTTGGCGTGGGTTTGGTTCTGAAAGGGTCGGCTAAGTTTCTTAATTGCAACATTTCGTTCAAGGACATGATCGTACGCTGAGCTACAAACGACAAGCAGAAAAAGCCAATCACAAGCTTTTCATTCACCACACTTTCTACTTAATAACTATCTGTTTCTTTCACATTCTACTGACTAAGAAATCCATTCAGCTTACCAGACGATGCCTTGTGCTCCAGATCCGATTGGTCTTAAATTCTGATATCGCTTCAAGACGGTGAACGTCGAATCTCCTACATCGATGCTGTAATATTCCTTCTCACGCTTATTCCTGTTCATGGTGAAAACCGCACTGACTGTGTCCTGGGCATTCAAGAAGAACTTCCCCTTCAAAAATCTGACAAGACAAAGAAAGAAATGAATTACGTCCTAGATTTGTTTTGATTATACAGTTGAAATGTAGTTTGCTAATAAATCACACTTTCAAAAACTTGACTTGACCTGTTTAAATGCATATGTATGAGTTAAGAAGACTACGTGTAAAATCATGCAAGAGTGCATTACCGCCAGAAGTAATATTCATCTTATATTGAATGATGATGAAATCAGATCTCTGTGTGGAGCGCTGGCTGTCGTCAGACAAAGATATCACTCGATTATTACAATTAATGGCAAAATGAATTGTTTGGAAATGTATGCTGATATTTCCTACTGACACACTTCAGCAAAAGACTGACTTAAAACCATTTTTAGCTGCTGGAAATACTAGTATTATAATCATTTTGGCCCCTGCTGAATATAAAAGAAAAACAGCTTGCACATTGATTAACGTGCTTTTTATTTAGTCATTAGACTAGTTTCATGATCTTTCACGACTCGAGTTTATAAAACTGAAGCATTTAAACTGAATTCAAGATATCAACTTTATAGTAAAAAACTGTATAATCTCCTTTTGATGAGCGAGTCATATAATAGCATTGTTCACTATAGATTAAAGATGTGTTCGTGTAAATATACGCAAGCTAATATTTGCTACACATTGTACATATAAATCAAAATAATTTTGGTTTAGTGCTGTATTTTAACTAGATAAGAGAAATGCAGAGCACATGCATTAATGTAATATTGAATGGCATTAAAATGCTGCAAAGTATCGATACATGTTCTTCATGAAAGACTGCAACTCCTGCCACACTGTGAAAGCAGATAATGAATGAACAGCCTCGTCTGAACGCATCGTCAGCGGTATAGTGACTTGAAGCAGAAATACATATTTAAACAGGTACACTGCTCGGGGAACGGAGAGAACAAATGACCCAGACTGAGACACATTACTCACATGAAGCATGTTATGAGGATACTGTCCTCTTACATTAATAAACACATCCTCGGCGCTGTATATGGGATGTTCTGTTCATGTGCTGCGTTCGTGTGATTGTTTTCACTCAATATCAATAAGATCTCTTTATGCTTTGAGTCAAAAGAGAAAGAACTCTGAATGCATTATATGAAATACAGAAGACGTGTTCAATTCACAATTCATTGTTTTGATAATAGATTCATCTGTTTGTTTTTTATTAACTGGATGAAAACCCAAACTATATTTGATTTATGTGTGAGTGTGTGTGAGTGTGAGTGTGTGTGTGTGTGTGAGTGGGTGTGTGTGTGTGTGTGGTGTGAGTGGTGTGGTGTGTGTGTGTGTGTGTGTGTGTGGTGTGTGTGTGTGTGGTGTGAGTGTGAGTTGTGTGTGTGTGAGTGAGTGTGAGTGTGAGTGTGTGTGTGTGTGTGTGTGTGTGAGTGTGAGTGTGTGAGTGTGTGTGTGTGTGTGTGTGTGTGTGTGAGTGTGTGTGTGTGAGTGAGTGTGGTGTGTGTGTGAGTGGTGTGTGTGTGTGAGTGTGTATAAATAGCGTATTATATTCTAAATATTAGCC